>RYFJ01001831.1:0-194672 GCA_003991445.1 Oryza meyeriana var. granulata
GCCTCTTCAAGCTCCTCAAAAAGCGACACCTTCAAGGACCCGGATCTCTCATCTACTGCTGCTAGTAACTCGAAGGAATTCCTCACATCTTGCGCCCTCTGTGGCGTCACCCTGCCCAGAACCACCTAATGCTTTATCGGTCAACAACACAGGTAGTCAGCACTCTGGAACCCATGGGCACGGGTCTATCGTCAGAAAAATACAACGGCCAATCTATTTGTCAGCGAGTCCTTGCCGACTGCGCCAATGAACAAGATACCCGCAGAGTCCAGAAGCGCTATACGGCCTAATCATCACAGTCCGAAAGCTGATGCACACGTTGCAACAGCATCGAGGGCACGTCACAGCGTTCCACCGGTGGATGTCCTTCAATCCAGCCCCGGCCGATCCCTAAATGGGATCTCGAGCTGATGGTCTGTAGTCACACTTTCCAGCCACGGGACAGCTAATAAATCTGCAAGCTCTATGACTTCGTGGCTGATGTGGTGGTAAGTGACAGAAGTCAAACTCTACAACACAAACAACAAAAGCTAGAGTACTGGACAATGTACTTCGACGGTTCCCTACAGATCGCGGCCGGCTGAAGTAAGCCATCTCCCTCGTCACCATAATGAAGTACGTACGACAAATCCATTCCGGCTTCCCACACGTCGCGAGTACGAGTCGGCCCCCCGATGCGCAACACTCGGGCAACGTCAATCATACCCAAGTCTGTCAACCTGAGTATGCTAGTGGAAGGATGATCGCGGTCCGACGACGTACGAAGTGGGCGGCATACTGCCAGGAGGGTGTCGGCGCAAGTTGGAAAAGCGAGATTCGAGCTGGCGTGAAGATCACACACGGTCCTGCGTCAATACAATGCACGCGTGGCTGATGTATGACTGCAAACATGGGGATCCAAGCGAGAACGCGTCGACTGGAATCTTTGTCGAGGCAACTTTATGGAGCTGGCGAGCGAGGCGATGATGGAAGGTGAAACCGCACAAGAGCATCGGGAGCGAGCCTACCCCGAACCACCGACGAAGTGCTGCACATATGGCTAAGATGAGGTCCTGTTTGCTAATGATTCCTCGCTGGACGATGAACTCCAAATAGCCCAGTCAATGCTACTGACCAAGCGTCGAAGCAAAGCTTCTGCTAGTCATAAGACCTAACCGAAGGAGCGCATCCGTGTCCTCAGGTCTCTGTGTCACCACCGAGGAGGCAGAGCAGATCCTGCATTCAATCCACTCGGGCATATGTGGCAAACATCCCACATGACAGCAAAGGCTTAGCCAGTCCCCTACCACACAGACGCCAAAGACATCGTTCGCAAGTGCGAGGGGTGCCAGGTATTATAGAGCTACGTATGAGTATAGTAAAAGAGCGAAAAACCTATAAGGATCACGTGACTAAGAATGGAGACAGCAGTGCCAGTTATAGTCACGACGTAGTCACAGCGTAAGAAATTGGTCTTACATACGATGAACTGCTCAGTCAGACAGCGGGCAACATGGCTCTTAAACTATGGATAGCAATTAGGGAAGGGAACATCAGGTTGCTGCGAATTTTTAGTAAACTAGCCTTGGACCAGAAAGAAATGCGAATGCGCTCGTGGTACATGTGAAGGAATAAGTCATACAGACTCCCTCCAGCAAGCTCGCCAGGTAGAAAGAAAAAGACCACTTCAGGGGATTTGGAAAGGAGTGTGAAATCATGGATGGTGTTGACAAACAGAGCGAGAAAAAAATCTGGTAATATTACAGGTTCTATGGAGGTTAATCAATCCTAATCCCAGAAGTTTCTTGGCAAGGAACCACACTAGTCCAAGAGTCAACCAGACCTTTTAGTATAAAAGTTAAACAAAATTATCAAGGACATGATGATTGATTAGGATAGTGAGAATTCATGTGTTGAATGTATGATCTTTCAAAGCTACAAGCTCCAGAATATCCGTGCATCTTTGGAATCTTGTATATCTGGAGGCACTGCAATGGTAATAAAAAATCCTTCTGTGCTAGTACTGAGGAAACAACACCATTAGGAAAATCTAAGAAAGAAAACAACAATATAGAGGCACTTGAGGTTCCATGTGCTGATGAGATGCGGAGCCAAATATTCCAGGAATATCATGAAGTTTGTAACGAAAATATATGAAAATCAAAGGCAAGTAAGCGAAAGTATCAAAATAGAAGAGTTGGTGGAACATTTGAACCCAAATTTAGACCACAGTTGAGTGCAGCTCATGGAGAGACCGAAACTGTCGAGAAAGAAAAGATGTTTAGTTTTTCTGATGAATTATGCCCACAGAATGAAAATGAAGGAATAACTAAAATACCTCGAGAATCACTCATCCACGAAGAAAATAAGAAATTTGGGACTGAGGAGAAAGCATATATTACCTTGGAAAAAGACGTGGTTCAAAAATCTGATACTGCGGAAAGGAAGCTAACATTACTTCGGAAACGATGGAAAGTACTAGTGCTAACAGAAATGAGAGAAGCAGAAGTACTGAATGTATTTGTGGAGGGCATCAACCTGATGACAACCCATGTTAGAACATGTGGTACTTCTGTTGAATATCCAGATCAGATACAAGAACCACAAGGGTCATTGGGAACTCAACACTCTGAAAACAGAATGGACAGAATGGGGATCTTGTATGTCACGGTATTAATGAAGAAAAGATCCCTAGCGTCTGATAATATGACAAGTCAACAAGTGAAGAAATTTTAAGCCATGATGGAAAAGAGGGCAAGACATCTGTGGAAGGTGGTATCGACAAAGGACCAAATGATGCATATGCAGAAGTTAATGTAAGAAATGATGGAAATGTTAATGTACATCATTCTGAAATTGAAGTTATTATTGATGATGACAGTGATTGTAACATGAAGCTGAACACATGCCCAAAAGAGCTGAATGCTTCATTTTTAGAACCATGTGCTAGCATGCAGAACTTGTCTCAGATTGATGAGTCTATTTCTGTTCAGTAGACCATTGATGAAACACCCCCCTTGAAAACCTTGGAGAGGATTGCAGAAAAGCAGAAAGAGAATTTTCAATAGAAAATTGTACAGCATTGGAGGTGCAAGGGCAAGGTATTGGAAGCAAAATGGAAGGGGATGCCAAATATAAACTATTAAAATTGAAACAAAAGGATCAGAAATCTGTCAATTTGGACAGCAACATCGTACCCAAATTCACAGAGAACACTACATTGAATTATGTCCAGAAATTGAGAGATGAGACCCCCCCTGATTTTCAGAGAATTGAAGGGAGGGAAAATGTGAAAAGGACAGAGAGAGAAACTGAGAAGGTCTTGCCTAGACTAGATGAAGACAAAGAAAGATACAATATGGAAAGAGAAAAGGAACAAGCTAAAGAGAGATCAGACTAGAAGTTAGAAAGAAGAGAAGGAAACAGAAGGAGAGCAAGAGCGAGCAAAAGAGAACTTGCTGTTCAGAGAGCTACGAAGAAGCACATGACAGAGCATTTGCTGAGGCCCGTGCAAAGGCTGAAAGAATAGCATTGGAAAGGATTACCTTAGCACGTCAACGAGCATCTGCAGAAGCTCGAGAGAAAGAAGAGAAGGCAAGTGCAGAAGCAGCTACCGAGAAGGCTTCTAGAGAAGCTAGACTAAAAGCAGAACGTGCAGCAGTTGAAAGAGCAACTGCTGAAGCTCGGGAGAGAGCAATTTTGAAAGGCAAAAGCTGCTGCAGATGCAAGGAGCGATGGAAAGATTTAATCCTCCTTCAAGGACAGTTTTAAGGCTACTAATCAGTGTTTAGTTGATGTCATTATTTTACACCACAAGCTTCCAAAATAAATACTTGATTTTTTTTCTAAGCATCTGGTAATAGTACCTTTAATTAGTATCTCATCCATGTTCTTGATGCAGGAGAATCAACTGGACAAACAGTTTCAGAGAGACAGCTTCTAATAACTACTGCAAGAAGCACAGATTCTAGTAATCAAGGTATTGCTAATAACATTGTAAAGCATTTCTATTATAAGAAGAGGAGGATGTGCTTCGTCAGTTTTATCTTTGCTGTAATATTTCTTCGGAGTTATACTTGTGGGAACTTATTGTAGCTTATTTATTTACAGTAGTTGAGTTTGAGTCAGCACTAAGACATAAAGCAAGATCTGAGAGGGAGCAACGCACAGCTGAGCGAGCGGTATACTGAAATGTTTTGTAGTCTCTTTTGCCTACAGACACTGTCTCTTTATTTGTAGTTTTCAAATTTTTTTAACACGACCAATTTTCAGGCCAAAGCTCTAGCTGAAAAGAATATGCGGGACATGCTGGCTCAGAGAGAGCAAGCAGAGAGACATGTAATACATCTTGTAGTCAGAAAAAATAGGTTTTTTTGTTGTTTGTAAATATCCTTCTCTTCTAAAACCCTGTGTCTTTTTGTACAGAGATTAGCTGAATTCCTTGATCCCGAAGTCAAGAGATGGTCAAATGGAAAGGAAGGAAATCTGCGAGCACTGCTGTCTACACTGCAATATGTAAATATTTTTTATTTGCGGGATTTCCATTTAGACCACTCTTAAGTCTTAACTTCCACTCAAGTTTATCGGTCTTTCTAATTTCTATCCCTAGATCATTTAATGTGCTTACTTTTGACCTTAAGTAAATTCTGTTCACCTCTAAAATTCACCCAGGATGTTTACTGAAGAAATGACTCAAAGAACAACACAACTTTCTAAAGACAACATATGTAATTCTACTTAACAATATAAACTAGACCTAATCATTGTATAAATGTTACAATTGTCAGAAAGGAAATGTAACACACAAGCATAAAAGCAAAAGAAAAGAAGTAAATAAAGACCTGCAGCATTTGTTGCAGTTTTGTTGATGCTAAAATCTTCCCATGGAAGTTATCAGTTGAACTGGCTTACGGTTACTTGCTTAGACCAACTCTGCATTGTATCATTATACAGTCATGTTAAATTTGAATTTTCACAGATGAATTAAACTGGATATTAGTCAACTCATGTAAACCTTTTTCCTGGCAGATCCTTGGTTCAGATAGTGGTTGGCAATCGGTTCCCCTCACTGATCTCATTACAGCCACTGCTGTCAAGAAAGCATATAGAAGGGCAACCCTTTGTGTCCATCCCGATAAACTACAACAAAGGGGTGCTACAATCAGACAGAAATATATTTGTGAGAAGGTGTTCGATCTTCTTAAGGTACATTATTTGTTCACATCTTATGCATAATCTTGAGGTTTTCATCTTTGAATTTCCATCCTCAGTTACTTATCAGCAATTGCTAATATTCAGATCGGCTCGTTCATAGCTGGTGCCTGATGGTTATCATTTAGTTTCCTTAAAGTGCACCACATTTGCATTATGGACCAGAATTTTGTTTACCTTTCGGGCCCTCCATGTCTCTTCGTCAAGAGTACTAATTACTTTGACATTGTAAAAACCGGATTTTACCAGGGCTGGTAATTCCAGAAAAAACCTGTTTTTGTAACCCTGTTTTTGGGACCTTCAACTCTAAAAACAATATTTTCTTCCCTATCAGAATGGTTCAGATAGGTCCTGAACTCAGAACACCTAGTTTGACATCATGCTGACTTTTCATGCATTTTCCAACTCCCCCAACTGTTGTCATTGTATGATAGTCAATATCCAAGCAACTCCTAACATAATCATTGAGATTCATGCAGTGGCACTACGCCTTACGAATTTGATTGTAATCCAAGACTTTCAATGTTTTTTACTCTTCATCTGAAGCACCACGGATTTCCCTTCCGCAGTTTGTGCCCAGTTATCCACGTGCTTTCCTGTTTTTGGTTATCAACGGGGACCTGCTTAGATAAGCTTATCTGGACTTGGGCCGGTTAGGCACTCTTCAAATGGGAATCCATTTTCTAACTAGCTTTCATACTTTGGTGAGTCACTCTTGAGATTCTTTCAATGGCTATGTTGTGTTGAAGGGATATCTATTATGTGCCGATTGATTGCATAGGACCCATTGTAGCTATCGAATGGGGAAATTAGAGTGCTGATTTATGGCTATGTGAAGTAAATCATCACCCTTAGGATCCAGCCAATTGGGAGACTTCGATTCGTTATGCTCATCAGCTCCAACAAGTTGTACCCTGCCTTTCATTATCCATTCTTAGCATTCAGCTGGTTCCTGGTTGAGTGGGCTGTTTTTAGTCTCTTGTTCCACACATTACAAAACCTGTTATCGCGGTTACTTGGTTGGAAACTGGCGCTCATCAGCTACCAGTAGCAGGAATAGTGGTGTTTTTTCAAAAGCTTGTTTATGCCAGACTGTATGGAACATAACTGCAAAACTAAGCGTTTTTGTCATCTCTTAAAACACCCATAAAGCCTGGAAATTTTGTTTGAGTACTAATTAGTTAACTATGTGTCGGTGTTTTGTATCGGCAATAAATATATAGGGCTACTCGTTAGACCGAAACTCGTTGGATTGTAAAGGAACATGAAACAATTTATATTGGTTCAGACTCTCGAGATAAGATAATACTTTATGTCCAGTTGTGGTATATTGCCTTTGAGGTTTCTCTGCTGAGATTTCTTCTTCTGTCCTCAGGGACGTCCTGTCTTCTCTTATATACCGGGGGACAGGGTTATAGAATAAAAATCCCAATCGGATTCTGACCAAGAGATTGATTTTCTTCTAGAAATACAACGTTTTCAACTAGGACTATATCCTAACCTTGTCGTACAAGGCTATATATACCAAGTCCTATTGTATCTTTAATTATAAGGTTAGGTCCACTCTTTATCCGAGTGGTCCAATAGTTTCTCATGAGGTACCCGGAGCCATGACACCAACACTATATGATAAATTGGTAACCGCTATAGACTTTTCCTATATGCATTTACTTAAAAAATACGTACTAAAAAAATCTTTACTAAACTCTTACTAACAAATATCTCAACCGCTGGTTTTAATTAGTGAGCAGTTATGAAAAATCAAGATTCAATCGTAGTGTGCTACATCAGTTTTTGTAAGATGTTTGTAAAAAAAAAAATTGTACGTGCATCATTTTCCTTTAATTAATGCAATAAATGGAGGCTGATTGGTATATGCTGCTATTGTGCAGGAGGCATGGAACAAATTCAATTCCGAAGAGCGATAGCTGGGGAGGCAGGGGACAATAAATTGGATTTTTGAATCTTTAGTTTTACCAAAATTACATTTTTATTAAACAAATTTCAAAGCCTAAGAATAAAAAAATTGGTTTGGATCGATAACAAAATTGTGAATAACGTTGTGGAGAGCGGTTTTGTTATGTGATCTAAACAAAATTACAGGTTGTTAGGCTCTAAATTTGTTTAATGAAATCTAATTTTGGCAAAACGAGGGATACAAACAATTATATAGCCTTGATATTGATGGTATGTGTAAATATGCAGTTGTAGAAAACATTTTCTGGCCATTATTGACTGAAAAGGATCAATTCAATAGTAAAACATCAGTTATTCTTTTGAAGATAGTAGCAGAGATTTGTGCATATGACATAATACAATGCAAAGACTAGCTGGAGAATTCTTTGGTTCTGCAAACCTGCACATGATTTTGCAATCCAAATACTAGCACTGAACAGCAAGAGTCCGTTTCATCATCCGATCAACACTCCCAAGTCCTAAGGATGATCGAGTTCAATAGTAGAGCTAGCCAACTACTAGATGTAATTTGTATCCATGTTATCTAGAGATAATAACAGAGCTAGTCATTACAATAGATTGGCTATATGTTATTTCCTAAAATGTATCATCTTAGTCTTCTCTCTCTCTCTCCTTCAAAATTTCTCTCTCCAGGAGCTCTCTAGGAGCACGTGCTAAGATAATCATATGGAACCAATAAAATTTCAAATAGGTACATTTGAACACAGTAATCGCTGTATTTTTATTCCAAATCTCAGCCATTATGAAATCGAAAGCCAAGGAGGCAAGGAGCAGCGAACACCATAGATGATGATTCATTTCAATACCGGTATCTGGACTGGACGACTCAACAGTCAACGTTTCATTTGACCAGCGTTTCTGTTCCAGCGGCAACCGCTAGCCCGCCGGTCACACTCGCCGAGCCGTCTCCTCCGGCCGCGGCCGCCGGCGGCAGCGGCGGGAGGAGGCCCTTCTCCCTGCAAGTCCGGACGGCGGCTTCGAACATGTCCTCCAACGTGTACCTGAACCTGAACCCGTGGGCGAGGAGCTTCCACGACGAGAAGTGGACCGGCTCGAGGTCGTCGTCGATCCCCGGGAACTTCCGGGGCACGTCGTACTCCGGCAACATCTCGGCGAGCATCCTCGCGAGGCCGTGGATGGTGGCGTCGTGGGAGGAGCAGACGTAGCGGCCGCCGGCCTCCGGGCTCTCGAAGAGGAAGATCTCGGCGTCGCAGAGGTCGTCGAGGTGGACGAACTGCACCTGCTTCAGGATCGAGTAGTGGGCCTCGTTCCCCGTGAGCAGGGCCAGGGCGGTGACATGGCTGGGCGGCATGCCGGTGCTGATGAAGGGGCCGACGACGAGGGTAGGGATGACGCTGATGAGGTCGAGGCCGTGCTCCCTCGCGTAATCCATGGCGGCCTTCTCCGCCAACGACTTGGACACGAAGTACATCTGCCATCACAGTTTCAGCTAGTTTCAGCTGCTTGACTGCGTTCTTTTTAGCTTATTAATCAAATTATTAAAATAGATTATTAGCTCTACGATAAAAATACGTTTTTTTAGACTATTTATTTTAAGCTATTTATTAAACAGATTTACTATTAATCAAACGTTTAATTTTTTAGATTCTGTCTTGTCTTGGATAGAACTTTAAGATTCGAAGTGGAGGAAGCGAGTTCTGAGTTATACTGTAGTTGTACTTTTAAGTTGTTATAGTTGTCATTATTGATTTGTATAACTTTAATTATAAATTTATATAAGTCAGTTATAAATATGTACAAGTGTATTTAACGGTTCGTATATTGGTCTTTTGATGTAGAAAAAATTATTTGATGAATTTATTTTTTTCAAATGTTCATATCAATAGAAGATCTCTTTGTTAAGCTTATTTTTTTCAAATATTTAATTTATCCTCATAATTAAATAGATAATCCACGATAATAATCTTCTTAATAATCTAAATCAAACATAAAAGTTTTGGGCAAGGCTTCCCGATCTTTTTACCTAACGAATGACGGACTATCACGGATACACCTTCTAAGCTGTACAATTTCTTTTAAAAAATAACTTTATTTAGCCACTTTTTAGACAGCTTTTCTAAATTAACTTTTGAACTTTCTAATATTTAATTTAATCATCTGTGTCCTTAAATAATTATGTAAATTCAGTTTCGTCCAATCATACACATATCCATGAGAAGGATACGTACCCATCCGGTCATCTTGACGCGGCGGCAGAAGTCGATGTCGCTCCAGTCGTCGTGGTCGTAGGACGGCCGCTGCCGCTCCTCGATGTTGACCGTCCCGGCCGAGGACGTGAAGACGATGCGCTTCACGGTGCCGGCCTCCTTGCAGGCCTTCATGATGCTTAGCATCCCTTCCACCGTCGGCTTGATCACCTCGTTCTCCGGGTCCTTGGATTCGAAGTCCATCGGAGTGGCGACGTGGAAGACGCCGGTGCAGCCCCTGATGGCCGCGTCGAAGCTGCCTTCCTCGCCCAGGTCGGCCTTCCACAGCGTCAGCCGCTCCTTCGATCCCGGAAGCTCCAGCAACGGCTTCGTCTTCCCAAGGTTGGCTGAAACAACAGCAAAAAAAGAAGGAAATTGGCACGTTGTCACTTGTCACATGTCACAGTCGAGCAATTAGCGGCACGAGGGGCCGATTTGGTTTGTGGGTAAACTGATTTTATTAATATTTGGTAACTTTAATATTGTTAAGCGTCCTCTTAGGATAAAGCTAAATTTGAGTAAACCTAAAAAAATAGACCATTTCAATAGTCAACGTAGCATATTTTTGGTTTCAATCCAGACAAAACTTTAACTTACCAAATTTGATCATACCAAAATTTATCAAAATTTAACATAAATAAAAACTGATAAGATCAATTTAGTTGTCAAACCAAACCAGCCAGAGACGACGAGGAGAGAGGAGTGAGCTCACAGGGGTCGCGCACGGTGGCACGGACGGTGTAGCCGGCCTGGAGGAGCTTCATGACGAGCCATGACCCGACGAAGCCCGACGCCCCCGTCACCACCACCGGACCCTTCACCGCCTCGCCCATCGATCACGTACCCTCTGCTTGTGTTGGATTAATTCGCGCACAAATCAAACACACGCGTCTGCTTGTGTTGGGTTCGCGTAACGATAGCTACTTGTACTTGTGGCTCTCGCTCGTTGTCTCGCCTATATATGGGCGTGCAATAGTAGCTGGCTGGCACAGGGGAGCGAGCAGCTACGCTTGTAGTAGTAGTACCTACCGAGTGGAGACATGAGACCAGCGTTTGGTAGGTGTGAGCTACATGCACGTGCACCGGCCGGTTAGATCTCGTTTGAAACGCCGGTGCGCATGGTTACGTGCTAGCGTGATGATAGCGTCGTTCGTGGAGTGGAGAGAGGCAGGGGAGACAGAATGAGCCGATTTGTTGGGGCTGTTAAAAAATATAGTTCAAATTCAGCGAAAATTTGTCTTTTTCTTTTCATTCGGAATTTCTGAATTTCTGCCCATTACAAAAGAGTGAACCCTGATCTATCAGGGGCAGACGCAAGTCCTGCAACCTTGAGATTTGCTATAATATTCCATGTTTATATTGATTTTTTTAAATAAAATATACTGACGGTCCTTAAACTTTTATCGTTGTGCTATCTAGATACCTAAATTTCGAAAATACAGATCGATATCATTAAACTTAAAAGTGTCATCCATATCCAAAAATCACCAAATAGGCTTCCGGAGAGGTACGGCAGCTTTGAACCAAGACGACATTTTTTAGCAAGTTTAGTGATATGTATATGTATTTTTAAAGTTTAAGAATCTAGATGGCAATGAGACATGTGCATTTTTAGAATTTAAAAATCTAGGTGATACAACGAGACTAGATTAAGTCCAAGAACTGATGGTGTATTTTTCTCTTTTTTAGAACGCAATATATGTGTGCATGGTATATAAACTTCAGAATTTTTTCTATTGATATTCCAAAATTTTTCTAGTCTACCTGTGTTCTTTTCTAAATACTCTGTTTTGGGAAATTTACTCTTCAAGCTTCGCAATTGAGACGGCAATGTAACCCTTTCTTTAGTACACTTTGGGAATTCAACCTGTTGTGTCAAATGTCGTTGTTATAAGAGTACATCAAATGTATTACTGAGGGGATACGGCACATCAATAATTAAATGACGTACCGGGCGAAAAATAATTAAACGATGAGACGTGAGATTGAAAAATACTCTCTTGGTCAAAAATATAAATACTTTGACTTGATACACTTTTCAATGTACTACTTTAACCAATATTATTTGTAAAAATAACTTATTTAAAAACATTACATATTACGATAATTTGTTTAATGATAAAAATATTATTATTATTACGTTATTAATCTTTATAATTTTTTGATATTGATAGTTAAAAGTTAAAAAGTTTGAATTGACACTATTCTAGAAATTCTTATTATTATATTTATGGGCACAGAGAGGAGTAAAAGGTGAAGCATCTTCGGCTCTTTGCAGTGACAGAGACTAGAAAGCCTGTGATAACATATCATTGTCAACTGCAGGATTATCTGCATCCTGTCATTACAAGGTAAAATCACTCCAGGCAAGGAACAAGCTGGAACTTAGGAGTTCTGAATCATCTGCCCATGCTCAACGCGGCAGCCAGTCTGCTCAAGCGCAGCTGAGAAGAAGGTGCCCCCATCGATCCTCGAGTCCATGCACGGCGGGGAGAAGACGGAGATGATGTCTCTTGCCGTGACTACTCCTTCAACTCGCCCGTGCTCGTCGACGATGAAGCTGCAGCTACTTCTTGAAGCTGTCAGCTTCTCCATTGCTTGCTTCAGGGTGTCAGACTTGCGGTTGGTAACCGGCAGGTCTGTTGTTTTCATCTGCGCTGTTCTGAGGGTGAGGACACTTTGGCCATCAGAAGATGATGAATTTTCTGTGCTAATGTCCTCATCCTTGCTCTTCAGTTTGATGAATTCTTTAGCACTTAGTGTCCTAAAAAGGTAATTATTTTCATGCAAAAAGTATTCTTAAGGAGGGATAAGAATTAGAAAATGAAGACTGAAAGAAAAACAATGCTTACTTTCTGTTCCTAAATAGGGAGCTATCGTCCAAAAGCAGATAAAGATCGCTGCACTGTATTGATCCTATCAGACAACTGGTTTTCCTGTCAACAACTGCAACTCCTATTTTCTCCTTTGAAAGGATATGCAGCGCATCAGCCAGAGTCTGATCCGAGCAGACTGAAACAGGCTTGTTCGCATTTGCAAAACTGCAACAAGCAAATGCAATATGTTCACCCTAAAAGCAATTTTAAACTCTGGATTTGACTAGCGATGTGCTATGCAATTTCAGGTCTGCAACTGTCGTACTTGTTAAATGAAGATACAGCATATACAACCAGCTCATGCATGTGAGAATTTGACATCGATTCAAAATTTTATGGTGCTGCAAATTTGCCCTCCAATATTAGTTACCTTTGCTTTAATGTTCACAGAATCTTGTGAATGAGGAAATAAATGCACGAAATTTAAGCATGACTGATTGGATGGAAAGATGAAATCACACCATACCGAGTATAATATCCTTTAAATTCGAAAATGTTTAACCATATTCATCACTTAATCAAATTACTGTTAAGATCAGCTATTGTTTGCACCCCATGATTGGCTAAAAAAACTGCAATCTGGTACCTCATTATAAATTTATAATCAGGGCTTACCTAAATTCAGAAAGTGCTTTATCTGCAATTTTATCGAGCCACTCGAGACCACTTGAACTGAGAAGCAATTCCATTACTGCATTCTAGTGAGATATATTAAATATCAGCTTTATGCTTGAATTCTTACTATAAAAGCACCAAACTTCAAGAAATGAAAATAAGTACCTGCGTTACAAATCCGATAACACTTGAGTTCACCAACTCAACAACAGGTACCACATTGATCCTGAGGTGCTTTGAGAAGAGAAGCATTGCATGGAAGAGTGTATCATGGGATCGAACGGGGAAGAATGGCTCCCATAGGAACGACTTTGCTAACCAGGCAATCTGTTCAGTTTGTCAGAGCAGAACCGAAATGTAAATGTGTTATCATGCCATCATCAGAGCACAGGAAAACATTTGGGTTGTTTATAACTTCCCCATTTCAGTACATTCGGACACAAAGCAACCACATATCCCGTTACTTCCATCCATTTCAGTTAAGTACTGAACTAATAACCAGGTACACTAAGGTGGTGTTTGAATGTGCTTGCGTCTTAAGCTTCTCATCTCGTTTTCCGTAAGCACGCTTTCCAAGACGTTAAATGAGAAGTTTTTTTGCAAAAAATTTCTATATAGAAATTTCTTTTAAAAAGCAAATAAATTTATTTTTTAAGTTTGTAATAACTAATACTTAATTAATTATGCGACGTTTCTCGTTTTGCATGTGGTTTATAAGCCAGAACGAACGGGGCCTAATACGTGCTTACTTTTCAGAGCAAAGAAACAAGTACCTTTGTTTCTGCAATCTGAGGGTGCTTTTTTAGACATGGCAGGAAGTCGGAGCTCTTTTCGCCTGGTCCAGTTTCCAGTTTATCAAGTTCCTAGAAACAGCGCAATAAGAGAACTTCTGAAGCTATATGCTTGCAAAAGTGACAATGTTTTCATTAATGGTAACTCAGAACTACAGAATTGGCGGTAAGCAAGAACTTACAACTGACAGATAAGACAGTCAAAATAAGCTGAAGGATGACATCAGTCGCTAACTCCGCAGAGCAATTTGATCGATCGTTACCTCAAGCGCCCACAGGACAAGGCTTGGGAACTCGACGAAGCCTATGTCGCGGTCGACGAACTTGCCGAAACTAGTCCGCACATCGTCGATGATCACCGCGCCGGCGACATTGCTGCGGCACATGGAGTCGATGGCCTCCGGCACGGAGCCATCGAGCTTGATCTCCAGCGCTGCACGGAACACGAAACCAAAACGTATGAGCGCCCCTCGGGCCCCGGCGCGTGTAGTGATCAAGAAAACAGGTGTTCCAGTCACACGGTGCTTGCCTGGGGAGGGAGAGGGCTGGACCGCGCCGGAGACGGAGGAGACGGGGATGTGGTCGAGGAACGACTTGAGCGCCTCGCTCCAATACTCCCCTGCGGCCGCCGCAGCTCCCTCGCCGCCGGCCTGTCCCGCCGCTCCCGTATACATGTCCTGCTCTGTGACTGATCTGTCTCTGTAGTAGTACTCTTCAGTTAGGTTTCTTCCTTACGGCGGGGAGGATTTGTCCGCTGTCCTTTTGCGAGCAGTTGCCCGGCCACGTCCGCGGATGCCCGGGGACACGCGTCGCCGCCCGGATCGTCGCCGCCGGGAGGCATGGCTGCCAAACCAACCTACGTGTTGCAATTTTAGAGGAGTCCTTCGCTGCCTTTTTCCTTCTTTACTGAATGTGCTGTTCTACTGGGCCAGGATGGGCTACAAGCCTACTGTTTCCAGGGCTTTCAACTAATGTGCGTGATCAAAATTAAAGTAGATGAAGCATTACGTTCCATGCAGGACTCTTTGACATCAGCACTACCGATTTGTATTTGTCGTTATCTGACGAAGCTACGTCCTTTTAAAAAATTGAACCTCTGGCCCTCTCTGTGCCACGGGTGGTTCATCCGACACCGGTGAAGAGCTTGTGATTATATTGATGTATGGCGGTGTCGTAGTAGATCTTGTTCAGGCTTTGGACGTAGCCTCACCGATATTTCTTTATCGGTTCTATGAATTCATTTACTACTATAGAACAGATCAATCGTACCGTCTTATCACTACCGGTTGAGCAAAACCCAAAATTAATAGGGGGTTCACTATCCATCCACCTGGCCTGCACCCTCTTCGAAGAAAAACCGACACTAATGATAACTCATTAGTGCTGGTTCATATAAAAAAACCGACACTAAAATATTCAGTGTCGGCACTAATGAGAAAGCTACCGGTGCCTGGTTTTTTAATTCACCGGCACAAAAACGAACCGAGCCACCGATGCCTCGATAAAACATTTTTTAAGTCCTCATTTCTCTCTCGCCTCGACTCCTCGCTTCTCACAGATCCCTACTAATGCCTCCGCCTCTCTCTCACCTCAATCCTGCAGCGACGGTGATGGATCCCAACGGCGACGGCGGCGGATCTAGCAAGCGGCGGCGGCGGCTGTGGATCCACGATGGGCTGTGCTGCTGCCTTGGCCTCCAACTAGCGGTGGCGGCGACAGATCCACGTCAGGCTGCGACTACCGCCTTGGCCTCCACCCAGCGGCGGTGGATGTAGCAAGGAGTGGGTAGCAGAGATGGAGACACGTGCTGACCGGACTCCACCTCTCCACCTCCACCTTCGTCAAGTGATTTTTGTTCAGGTGATTTTTGTACGGGTGCTGAATACAGTAGGATTTTTGTTCGGTGTCCCACTTTGTGATTGATTCGGTGTCAATGATTGATTCACTTCTGTACATTGTTTGATTTGATAAGTTCGATTAAATGCCAGATTTATTGAGTGATTGAATGCCAGATTCAGTAGGATTTATTTTCCACTTTTGTGCCCAATTCTCATTAGTGCCCCAAGGGTTGTGCCAGCCGGGAACCTGGCAGAGATGAGAGTTCCCAACCGGCACTGAAGCCCTTTTGTGTAGTAGTGATTCTTCGGGACGGACAACTATTGTGATCTTCAAAAGCAACTTTATGATTAGGGTTCATCTAGATTTTGCTTGGTTATTTATTTGTGCTCTCTTTCACTGGCAATAGGATGAGTGAAGATGTGGAACAAGGTAGAGAGGTTATAATGTATGCGGTGGAGAAGAAGATTTTATCAAATTTGATCGTATTTTTTTCTTTTTTGGTATGGTCTTTTTTGTACTATCGGTTTTTGTTTTTCTTAATATACATTGAGGTATAAGGTGTCCTGAGGCGTCTTTATTAAAAAATTGTATTTGTCGCCAGTAATAAAAATCCAATGATCAGCCAATTAATTTTGCATAAATCATACAGTGGTTCGTATGAATTCACGCCAACCCCACCTCATATTATGCGGGTACAATTTTACAGTCGACGGCTGATGCCGTGAGCGTCTCAAGGATGATAAGTTCATGTGTACACTTGATGTCTTCATCAAATCCAAGGCAAGGACGTCGATAGCTACAAAATCTGTTCGATCCAGCCAACGAAAGAAAGAAAGGTCCAGATACATTGGCTTCTCGCCGTCGAGTTGTCGACGTCCGCCGTCCGGGTCGGCCATTCACTCGTAGTAACTCTATGCCGCGAGCTTTGTCCATGGCGCGGCGACCAGGCCGGACAGGTCGTGGCGGCATACCGGGCACGTGTTCCCCTTGTAGAACCACGCGAGCACGCAGTGCGCGTGGAAGGCGTGCTCGCATGGCAGGTTCACCGGGTCGGACCCGCGCCCCTTGCTGAACTCCTCCAAGCAGATGCCGCACGCCTCGTCGGAGCCCGGCGCCACCGTCTGCATGGTGCCCTCGACGCACGCCCCGACCAGCGCGCGGGGCTCGCTGAACACGAGCGTCACCTCCAGAGACAGGTGGACCTCGAAGCGGTAGCGCGCGCCGGTCCATCGGCCCTGCTCGTTTTCCCCGCGCGCGAACCGGTGCAGCGTCCCCGCCGCGCGCTCGGCGGCGGGCTCTGCCTCCCAGTTGTCAGGCGAGAGGTCGAGGTCGCGCAGGCGCGGCATGGAGGCCAGCATCTCCTGCAGAGCGCGGCGGGTGTCCTCGTAGCGGAGGAAGATGGAGTGGTCGGGGACGGGGCGGCTCTCATCCGTCGTCCATGACTTGTCGGGCTGCCGGTCGCGGACGGGCTTGCCGTTGCCGCGGAGGCGGCGGGAGGCGTACTTGACGGTGACCTTGCAGCGGATGTGCACGGACGAGCAGGTCGTCGAGTCGCCGGCCTTGTGCTCCGGCACCATCTTGTAACTGAGGTCGGCGATGCTGATGCGCGCCTCCACCGCCATTGCTGCCGGCGGACGCTTCTGCTCCTCTTCTTGCTTTCTAGGGCTACGGAAGTGAGCGCCTAGGGTTGGAGGGATCGAGAGAGCGGAAGATGGAGAAGTGAGCGAGGCGATCGTAATGGAGTCTCAGTCCAGACTCGGTGTTTATTGATCTCACTCACCGGTGGCGGTGTCCGAGTCGGACCTTAATGTTCTTCTCCGAGTCGGACCCGAATCGGAGTGGACGGCCCACGTCCACGTGCGGACTCCACTGCAGTGTTAAAAGGGAAAATACGTGGCCGTCTACTTGGCTCCGGATTGCAGCTTTGCCGTTGCCACGCCCACGCTTTTCAGTTGCTAGGCTATCACCGGAAAAGCTCCCGACGCGCGCGCGCCCGACCCTGCTGTCCCACACGCACAGTAAAATTTTTTTAAAAAAATAAAATATTTAAAAAATTGAGTAAAATTTATCGGTTGTACTAAACAACACGTAATACATAACTTAATAAACAGCGCGCCTCAAAGAACTTTCCGTTTTTTCTCTCTTAACCCTTTTCCGGTTTTTTCTTTTTTTTCTCTTTCGTAACCCCATCTGCTTTTCTCTTGTTCTTTTTACGTTTTCCCTCTTACCTCATCCGCTTTTCTCTCAATCTACATTAGACGTGCAAGATAAAATAATTACTCCTACCCATCTAGCTTGCCATCTAAACAGCACAAAACAATTACTACTCCTATAGAGCCCATTAGACACCACCAAACTCTCGTTTTCCTTCAGTAAAAAGATTACTATCCATTCACTTCCTCTCCTGTCAATTAGTTTCATCGCATAGTTATAATTTTACTAGATTTATTTTTGGGAGATTCGTATATGTACTTAGTAATAGATTTACTAAACTATGCCAGGATAAAACGGTAGTGGTAATTATCCACCCTGTCGATAGATAAATCTTTTATAAATCTGTATTGCTGCATTGAATCACACTACTTTGCACCGTTTGCACTGAATAAAAAAAATTACACATTGCTTTACACGCCACGGCACCAAATAAAAAAATTATAATGAATGGACACGGCACCAAATAAAAAAATTATAATGAATGGACAGACTCTGGTGGTGGCAATGTCAACATGGGCTCAAGCTCCACCGGCGGGAGAGTGAGCGACAGAGAAGGTAGATCAAGGACGCCATGGGGGAGGCGGCTCCAGGCACGAGCGAAGGTAACGCCGTTGCGGCACCACGCTCTCCCGGGTGCAGAGGACGGGACCGGCGGCGGCTGACCAAACTAGCAGCATGGTGGTCCACTCTCCTAGATTGACAACAACCTCGATCTCCCAGCACCGTGTGCTCGCTCTGCTGGCTTTCCTTCCTGACCCATCTCTGCCTGCCTCGCCTGTCGGATGTAGGCACACGTGGCACGAGGACCAAACGGTGTCGGAGAGCAGCTGTAGCAGGTCCTAGGACGCGGCCTGATGTCATGCTCGACACCCCATCCACGCGCGTGACGCTGCACCCCAGGTGCTGCTTGATTCCGCCGTCACCGCCTCCTCGTCGGATCCTGCTGCTGTCACCACTCGGGGCAATCAAATCTGAAGCCCGACCACCCTCCAATTGCACCGATAGCCACCACGGCTCCTTCACCGCACCCCACCGGCCCTTGATCGATCTGGAGCCTTGACGACATCCATTAACCATCACCAGATATGGAACGCTGTCTTCGGATCACCTTCTTCTACCACGGATGTCACAGGAACCGCTGGTGGTCCGTGTGGACGCGCGGTGGAGGCCAGCATGTCATCACTTTTTCCACTCCAGATCTGGTCAGCGTCCTCCTCCCGGAGCTGTCACTGCCTGTGCCCTCCTCCCCCGCTCACTCACCAGATGCCGTAGCCGATGGTGGTCAGGACTCCACCCTACAAGTATGGGGCATATCTGGGCACTGGTGGAAATGAAGGTCGCCGTCATCATCTCCTCACGGGCAGATTGACGCCAATGAGCCTTCTGGATTGACGCCGAAGAACCCACACCGGCTAAGTCGGCCACCGCGATGGTTTCTTCACCACTCCCTGGTCTAGAACCACCATCGGCTCGTCGCATCTGCCACGGTCGCCTCGAGCGATCTGGAAGAGCCTGATCTAGAAAAATCGGAATCGAAACCACAGGAAAAAGAAGTGCGATGGTTCGGTACCTTTTGGCAATGGAGATATAAACACATGGTGCGGGAGGGGTTATAAAAAAATTACGCCGGTTGAAAAAGTGTCATTGCCGCAGGGGTGGGAGAAACGGATCAGTGTGGCGCGTTGTTTAGCTAAACCACACGTTGGGTATTCTATAGTAGTTCTCTAAACTTTATACCACTAATTTAAAACTTTTATCTCTAATTTTAAAACTTTCAATTCAATTGTTGAAACTTTCAACTAAGAATTTAAAAAAATCTACTCAAATTTTGAAATTTTCAACCCAAAATTTGAAACTTTTAATTAGATTTTCAAAACTTTCAATTGAAATCTAAAAATTTTTACTCTATTTATTTATGTATTATTTTATAATTAAAAATTATTAAGTAGGTGCTTAGGAGGGTGATTAGGTTTAATGACGGAGATTAGGGAGCCGTACGTCCGCGGCGCGCGGGGGTTGGCCTGCCCGGCTATCACACGCACGCGCGAAGTATTGCTTACATGTCGGAATAATCGTGCAGAATCAAGCATCAACCAGGCACTGACAGCCAATGGACACCGAGACTAAGCTAAAGCACTCAACCCTTCTCCGCCACTGCAAAGTAGTATGCATGATATGTGAGAAAAAATGGAGAATCAAGGCGACTGCTTTATGCATGCGCAGTCTCTACCTCTCATACAGATTGCAATCAGACAAGCACTTGTCAGAGTCATATACTCATACCACATATTCCGCTGCGTCTGCTTATTCCTGATAGCATGAAGATAAATAAGCTATCTCGGTTCATGGCTGTACATAGCATACCTAAAACACAGATTGAGAACAGATCTACTCATACAGGTGGACCATAGGTGCCCACCAATGCTGATACTGCAACAGTACCCCAACTTATTGTGTCCAACAAGGAATAAGACAGCCATGGTCTAACCTCACTACAATAGTAGTACTACAGATTCCGAATGCACTAATGCTTAAGTAGCATGATGTCCAGATCAGGTGGAACGCAAACAACAGCGCTGCAAGGCATTGAACGGGTGGGCCGGCTTAGCGTTTCCTCCTGTTCGCTCGCCACTGTCTCAGGACGAACTGGACTGTTTCCTTCAGAGTCGCCTTCCGTTTATCTCTGAAGTTCCACAGCTCTCCTACTGGGAATCTGCCGCTAGGGTTGTACTCGTTAATTTCACACAGCGCTTTCCTCACCAATCCGTATATTTCTTCACCATGCTCTTCTTTTAATTCTCGAAGTTTTGCATCATCCTCGATAATTTCCTACGATACATCATAGATGTCAGATAAGATAGCATGTGGGTAATGAGACTTATATGTAGTGTCACATCTTTGCCAGGCTATTGTTGCAAGTAGAATGGTACGTTGGTTTTTTGTACAGGAGTTAGCATTTAGCAATAGGCAAGATGAGAAAGTTGTGTATATATATATATATCATAACATGGCATTTCAATATCAAAATATGCTTGGAAGACCATCTAGTTAAAAAGATGTACCGTACTAGTGATTCTTAAAAAAATCTAAAATATGTAATCATGGATGTGTGCACAAGCAGTACTTTTAGAAATAAAGATTCATACCTTCTCCTGTCCATCAACCAAGACAAACCTAAAAGGGTGA
Source organism: Oryza meyeriana var. granulata (assembly GCA_003991445.1). Lineage (NCBI taxonomy): Eukaryota > Viridiplantae > Streptophyta > Magnoliopsida > Poales > Poaceae > Oryza > Oryza meyeriana. The sequence goes on from RYFJ01001831.1 coordinate 20,896, forward strand.
AAATCAGGATTTTTAATTTCAGCTTGCCACTTTGAACAAAGAATGGCAGCAGTAACCTCCGCATCCTCTTCTGATGACATCTTTCTGCATGCTTTTGAAAATGCTTCCAGATCAAGCTCACCCATTCTCTTGATTCCAATATGTGCTTGACCATCTGAGAGATCGAGCAAGCCCTGGGGAACATGCAATAGATAAATGATTAAATGACCATCAAATCTGAAATACAACATCAAACACATTGATCTCATCATTGAAACGGCCTAAAATAGCAAATGCCACATGGTTTGTTCAACTTAAAAGGTAACATACATTTTCAAGCTCCTTCCAAGCATCTTTCATTTCAGTATTGCTTTCTCTTTCTTTGACAACCAGAGTTTGATTAAGTGATTCCATAGCCTCTAGTTCATCCATCTTTTCTTGCAGCTCCACACTCAATTCATCAATTTTATTTTTCAATGCTGAATCTTCATCCCCTGGCATATGCTTCATCACCTCCAATTTTCCCTTCAACTGCTGTATATCTAATTCAAGCTTTTGTTTTGCATCCAACTGCTGTTCTAACTTTAAAATCTTCTTTACAGCAGCTTCTTTCTCCCTCTGCATTTTCCATACGGTAAGATTTCCATATGAAGCATATTGTATGGGAACTAAAGTATAATACAATACAATGGACAAAGGAGATTGCTACATACCTTATGTTCTCTTACAAGCTTCAGCACGTTTTCATCAGCTCTCTCTTGTTCCAATGTTGCCAACTTAAGATGGCTTGATTTGATAGCATTCTGAGTTCATGCAATAAATACTTTACATAAGTTGCATGCATAATTATGAACGACAAGGCCTAACCGTCTGCAGCACAGTACATGAAATGCAAAAAACAAAGCATATAGCAAAAGATCACTAGTATTACACAGCTGGCAACAGAAAATAAATAATATACACGATTTTGCTACCAAACTAGGGCAATCAGAAATGAATTATTCCCCTCTTAAGAGATAGAAAAGACAAATGCAACAACACCTTCTGCTTCTCTTGCTCAATGATCCTTCTGTCATAATCGCTTCTTGCAGCAATCTCATCAAGCTCCTTGGATCTTGTATTAAGTTCACTCATCTTGGACTCCAGTTCAGAACGCAGCTTTTGATTCTCATCAATTATCTTCTGAGAATGTCTCTGAGCTAGCTGCTGCATCTTGCGAATTTCTGGTAGCAGTTAAGTTTAGTCGACCAATTAATAAATGAGAACTCAGTTGAGGGTGATAACTGATAAATACTCTCTCTAAAGAAAGAGGGTGATAGAAATACATGCATCCTGACAAATAGACCTTAATGAAAACACAAACCTTCATTATATTTCTGGAGAAGCTGTTCCCTTTGCCCCATCATCTTCTCAAGTGATGCAGTTCTTTCGTTGTATGTAACTTCAAGCTCCTGCAAATGCCTGTTCTTTACCTCAATTTGGTTAGCTAAATTAGCTACAAGTTTGTCCGTTTTACGTGCTCCTTCATTCTCAAGATCATTGATAGTCTTCAAGTCACTATTTTTTCTTAAATGGTCGCCTATTAGCCCTGGAGAACTGTGATCTTCAGCTCTTGCAACCCATCCAAAGAGGTTTGACCCTTGATTCTGTTTTTCCTTCCAGTCCCTTTTACCATATCCTTCTGCCTCAAAGTAATTTTCAAAGGCAAGTGCATTTCTGAAACCATGCCAATCTTTTCCAAACTCAACAATAGCAGTCCCTGTATGACCTCTAAAATTCCATAATGGAATGACCTTAAGCGGGCAAAAGCGTGATAATTGCTCCTTCAAACGATTTCCACTCTGTCCAATTTGGCGCCCATCCTTCCACTCAGTAGGCACATTAACTAGAACACCCATCCACGGCCACACAAACTTCTCATCCCTGTTTGGAAGTGGTTGTGGCTCCACAACAGTTGTCTGTGACTGTGGCACTGATGATTTGGTGAGGCCATTCTTCAAGTGCTTGGCAAGGGCACGATGTGATGCCTTATCTTTAGCCTGCCGATTAGGCGCTGCGCCTACTCCTGAGGCATGCTGAATAAGATTGTTTATATTGTAACCTTTCTTCTTCTTGCCACTGCAAAATGGGCAGCTGTAACTCTCACCATCCTTAACTTTAATCTCCCCTGCCACCAGGCGTGCATAGAATTTGCTTTCATACTCATCAATCTCAGAATCACTAATTTCCGAATCTTCATCTGAACTATAACTCATCTTCAGTGAGGAAAGGAAATCCTGACGACCTGGACAAGAAATAAGGACTCAGAAGTGAGAACAGAATAATCCACTGTACTTTATCAACTCAACCAACATTATTGGATGCGCACAGGGGCGGATCAAGCGTGGGGGCATGGCGGTTCAGCTGAACCCTAACATTTCGTTGGAAACAAACTGCTATTAGTGCTGCACCACGCACCAGAGAAATCAGAAATAAACTACATGTGTTTATGGGAGGGAGAAAGAAATCAATCCAGGTCGGGCTGGATCTCCAATCTACCCCACGCCCGCTCACGCACCGCGCCGAGGATTCAGTGCTACGAGAGAAGAACGGATACCTTAGTCCCGGCCCCGCCGCTCCTCCAAACCTGGCAGCCCGCCGCGCGCAAGCGAGAGGTGCAGGGTATAGTCCGTCCCACACCCGTGCCTTCTGGCCTTTCGACAGCCCCGCGCGTGCGTGGAGGCGAGGTGAGGCGAGCCAAGGCGGGGGAGAAGGCCCGGCCGTGCCCCCGTGCCTCCGCCGGAAAGGAGCGAGGTGAGCGTGAGGTCCCGTGAGCTGGAGAAAGGGGATTCTCTGGGTTTACTGAGAGAGTTGGAGCGGACTGGACGAGAAAATCTAGGACGCGAATCCTCTGTCATAGCTGTTACTACGGCAAACAAGCAATTTTGTGAATTGACTAAAATCTGCACCGTTGATCTAAAAGCGAACGGCTGCGCTACATTGGTAAGTTTTCAAGTGAAAATGATCAGGAGATGAGGGCTCGTTTCCTTTCCCTTTCTCCTCGTCCACTTCGCCTCTCCAGTCGAGCATTCAGCGCCGCTTGCATCGTCGCCTGGATGCCTGTATAACTCCACAGCCACCTCCGACGAGCACGCTGACGGCTGACATCCTTAACTGGTCTCTGATCTTACCTACTCCCTCCCAGTGATGTTCAAATGGACGGACCGGGCCGGCATGGTCCGAGACATGGTCCGGCACGGCCCGTTTAGGCACGGTCTCTGTAGCGGGCTGTGTCGTGCCGGCCCGCGTGCCTTCTCTCCGGCCCAGGCACGGCACGTTGAGGTCGTGGGCCTGTCGTGCCGGCACGGCACATCGGTGGTCCACCATGCCTGGGGCGGCCCGATACTATAGCACGTACTGTACGGGTGCATGTGTATATGTACTGCGTTGTCGGCGGCTGGGCGAGGAGGACAGGCAGGTCCCGGCGGGGCGCGAAGCCGAAGAGGCGGTCCGACTGCCGCGGTCGAGCTAGAGCTCCACGACATCGGCGCCAAGCGCTGCGGCGGCCACCACCTCCGCCGCCATCTCCCGCAGCGCCCGTGCCATCGCTCACTGCCCCCCGCTGCTTCCACTCCGCGCGGCCGGCCTGGAAGTCCTCTGCCCCCGCGCCCTGCGCCGTCCCGCTCTCCAAGCTTACCGACAGCTTCCTCGACGGCACCAGCAACGTCTACCTCGAGGAGCTCCAGCGCGCCTGGGAGGCCGACCCCTCCTCCGTCGACGAATCTTGGGACAACTTTTTCCGCTGCCGGGGGGACCATCGCTGCCGCCGCTAGAGGAGGCCTCACCAGGGCTCGCGATGGAAGGAGGAGGCGCGAGAAGGATGGTGGCGAGATAGAGGCGGCAGCGGCGGCTTCGGGTTGGCGTCGACCCGCAGGCTCCCCACCTCACCGCCGCCGACGTCGCTTGCTGCCTCCGTCACCGCGCCTCACCGCAGACGCTCGAGGATAGGGTTTCGTCCCTCACGCCGACGCTCGGGGATAGGGTTTCATCCCTCACTGCCGTAACAGGGCGGCCGTGTTGGGCCGTGCCGAGCTGGCCTGCTACAGTATACGAGGCCGTGCCGTGCCAGTCCATCGTGCCGCACCTCCGGCCCAAGCATGGCACGGCTACTCGGGCCGTGCCGGTATGGCCCATGGCCACCCGTGCCGGACCGGCCCGGGCACGGTTACTGTAGCACCGTGCTTGGGCGGGCCCGACAGGGCATAGCCTATTTGGACAACTATACTCCTTCTGTTCCCAAATATGCTACCAGTAGCTAATTCTAGTATTTAAATTCTATCCTAAAATATGCTACGAGTATTTAAATTTTGTTTGAAAATATCTACATATTTATCTACTCTCTCATCTCAATTAATCATAACTATCCTTCATTTAAATGTCTATGTTTTAGAACGAAGAGAGTATTACTGAGCATGAACAAACTAAATTGTATGTTTGGTTGCTAGCCAAAGTTTGTCTCATTTTATCACAAGTTTGACAAATAGATTTAACCAAGTTAGTTTGATGTTTGGTTCTCATCACAAGTTAGTTATGTTAAACTTTTCTTTAACTTAGCCCCGTACTTCAAAGAGACGAGAAGTTGTGGCAAAGAGGCTAAGACGTGGCTTTCATTTTCTTAGCCATAAATTTGGCAACTAAGGTGTGTTCAGGTGCGTTCAAATCTAGGGTTAGGCGACGGTACTCAAAATAAGAAAAGCCATTAGTTCATAATTAATTAAGTATTAATTATTTTAAACTTGAAAAATTGATTAATATAATTTTTTAAGAAACTTTTATATAGAAAACTTTTGAAAAAAAATACTGTTTGATGGTTCAGAAATTTTTTTTTTAAAAAATACTATTTAACAGTAAAAAAACATGCTCACGGAGGATGAGATAAGAAAGTAACCTAGCCGAATCCTAAATTCGAACGCACCCTTAGCCATAAATGTTTGGCACGCTTAGACATCTTTAAACAACCAACCAACCACCCCGAACTCATTTCCAGACAACTGTTTACTTCCCCTATATGCTCTTTTCTATCATCCCCCATAGGCTATTTTCTCTCGTATACGTTGCATGGAGGTGACAATGAAAAACCCAAGAGACATACACTTACAGGACAGGTTGCGGTCTTGCGGCTCAGTGAGAGATGTCACGCGCTCAAGAATAGGACTAATAGTAGTGTTTCCATTCCAAAACAAACCGAATACAGAAACCTGCAGTTACACAAAGTTGCTGCTACTCCCTCGGGCAGCTTATTGCATACAACGAAACCAAAAACGACCACTTGGCCATGAAGGTTATGCTATCCGTCTTAGAATCCAACTCATGCATTTCATGTAATCTCCGCACCATACCACATCAATGGATTACAGTCTTGAGATGATTGGAGGCGCTTGATTTCAAGGCTTGTCTGCACTTTTACATGATGGTTCCATCCTTGATGATTGCATTCTTTAGGATCACTACAATTCCAGACCTTATGTAGTATCCCTCTTCAGGGTGATCAGCCTCTTGGACACCCTACCATAAAGAGGGAACTCGTGTGGTTACCAAGTGTTTAAAATACGAGTTCATCAACTTTTGAATTAGTTAAATATATATACTAGCTCACCTCAGCGTTTGCAATGACCACATTCCTGCCAATCCTAGCATTCATGTCGATGATACAGTTCCTAAAAGTCATCAAACGGAGGTCTTATGCATATGGAACCACGATATTGCCAGATAGGGACGGTAATATGCAAGCGTTAGTTTAGGTGTGGCTCACCTTATCTTTGTGTTCTCGCCTATACCAATTGGGACCTTGCCTTCTAACAATAGCTTTGAAGTTTCTTCTTCGGTTTCATATAGATCTGCACCCATCATCATGGTATCCTGTGAATATTCCAAAGTGCAAAACTATATGAGAATGATTGGTAGTTTCCAAACAGTAACTATGAATCAATCTAGTCTTAATAAGGCATTAAATTGTGATGCATAACAATGCCCAGACCATGAGCTTTATGTCTGCATAAGTACCTTGAGTTCACACCCAATGCTAAGGCGTGAACAGATTCCAATAACAGAATGCTCAATGGTGCATTCACTAAAGGAACAGCCATCAGAAATTATTGCATCTTTGATCTGCAGAGGACAAATCCAAAATTTAAATTGCATTTGTTGTGATCTGAGGCAACAACTGTGCTTTACATGATTGATACCTTGCACTTCTCCAATTTTGTTGGAGGTAAGTATCGAAGTGAAGTGAAGAAAGGAGTTTTTGGATCATAAAATTCGAACTTTGGAGGCTGGAATGGAGAAAAATGTCAGACAATTTAAATTGCTAACAATAAGTTAACTGAAGAACAATGGATAAATCATTAGATTCTGTACAAGGTGTCATGCAATATGTTCAGACTGCACAATGGAACACAATACATATACGGCAATACCTGCTCGGTGAGGGCCAAGTTTGCATTGAAAAATGATTTGATTGTTCCAATGTCCTCCCAGTATTCTGTGAAGACACATGCCTAACACAACAGAATGCTAGTTTATGTTACATAGAGTTGGAAAAATGTAAGAAGTTCATAGATTTGTATATTGCTGTGGATGCTGTCCTGTTAGTTACTACCAGCACTCCACTAACTACAAAACAGAATGGGGTTTTGGAATATATGCAGTCAAGCTTCTTAAACTCTGGCTATAATTATCTTTATGAACATTTTATTGGACATATAGAATGATGTGTGCAGCACTTATTAAAAATTGTACATTTATCATATACTGATCAATGTTGTGTTATAAGACTGTGTTCATGTCCGAACATCACTCTTCTGTCAGTGGAGGATAATTAACCAGTGAAAATGCAAAAGCAATAGATAGAGATTATGTAGGAAATCCAGATCACAGTTGTTCAGAACTTACCTTCACATTATGCTCTAACACAGCTCTTGGGAGAATTTCAGATCCAAAGTCACGCAGCTGTGCATATTTTGACCTAAGAATACGAACTATCAGAAGACAGAGTAGGAATTGGACTAGACTATCACAAAGGGTGGCACTTACTTCAGAATGTCTAAAAGAACATCCTTTTTTAAGACATAAATTCCCATTGATGCAATGTAGGGATACTTTTGCGTGTCATCCATTGCATAGCTGAGGAAGCTGGTATCAACTTTCTGCAATGATCAGTGGATTTAGTGCAGCATTATGCAGAAAATAGATAATTATTTCTGAACAGACCAACAGTGCAGATGAACTAAGGAAAGGATTTCTCAAGAGAATAGAACAGATGACAATTACTAACCATTGATTCCAAATCAGCACCCTCTGGTTTCTCAAAAAATTGGATGACACGGCCTGAATTATCAAAGTTCACCAGTCCATAGTCAGAAGCTCGGCTTCCAAAAGAACAGAGGAAAATTAGAACACATGCATCTTATCATATGTTGGATAAGTAAAAGGCATGCTCATAGAACCAGGATGCGCGAGAACTAATTACCTCCTGTCGACAGGAGCACATGATATGGTAATATCAGCACCGTCATCAACATGTTTCTGCAAAGTATTACATGTCAAATATTGCTCAATCCAAAATCAAGATAGCACGAAGAAAAAAGAATGACAGCATATGCACCTGCACAAGCTCCATGTAATTCATCCGATAAAGCTGATCTCCACACAAGATTATAATGTGCTCAATGTCGTTTTGATTGTAATAATCCTGAACAGGAGCACAATAGAAGGGTATTTTATTATCCATGATGGAAGTAACATGCTGCAAGAATAATTTCCCACTTGTTTCTGGGAAGAAACAAATTAATTACCTCAAGTATCCACATAAATTTTCTGATGGCATCTGCTGTGCCCTCAAACCATCCAGCAGGTTCTTCAGGCATTTGTGTAGCGGCCAATACCTATATATTGGCAACAGTAGTTCAATTAATGTTGCTACCTGCTAGTAACTGGTTTCACATTTTTACTGAATAATAATGCAAAACTTATAATATGGAACTCCAATTAAGGCATATCAAGAATATGAGGTACATTACCTGCACAGACCCATCAGTAAAGTTGATCCCTCCACCAAGGTATGTACGATGGATATGGCGATTAAGAGAAGCAGAATTGAACTGAGTCATCACAAATATTTTATTTATGCCACTATTGAAGCAGTTGCTCATAGGGATATCAATAAGCCTGTAACATCCTCCAACAGGAACCTAAGTAATACAAGAAGAAGGAAAATAGAATTAGATCATCCATTCACAGTTGATGTCGAAACAGAAAATATATATATATACATGTGTGTGTGTGTGTGTGTGTGTGTGTGTTTGGGTTGAAGTTCTAAAAGAAGCAGATAGCTTGTTGATTAGATTCTTTGTTGTCTAATGTTTGTGTTGATGTGATACTCTGTTATCGCCTAGTGCATCTTATTAGCCTAGGCCCTAGCAAGAATAGTTCCAAATGAATAGTAATGAAGTAACCGAGTGAGCAAGTAGCAATAACAAAATAATATCAGAAGATGTTGTAACATGATTTGCACAACCACTCAATCAAGTTAAGTGACAAACATTAAGAACAGCAAGTTGTTTAAAGTTTAAAGTGAGAAGAGATACCAAAATTTTTCTTAAGTTCTAAGTGCGCTGTCTACAATTAAAAAGTTATTATCTGCACAGTACAGTAGTCAACATTAGATATAAATAGTGCTTCACTTTCTTACAGCAGGGGTAGCCCTTGTGCTTGTCAGAGGAAAGAGTTGAACTCCAGTGCCTCCACCCAAAATGACAGCAGAAACGAAGCTTGCATCAGCATAATTCTTTCGGGAGGATTGTGTCCGAAGATGCTGTAAATTTTAAGCTCAGTTAGATTACTTGAAATGGATGGTATATAAGCACTTTCTGTGCAATCATACACAGATTGAACAACAGTTCATGAAAATGCTGACAAACTAAGTGTGAAAGTCAACTGAAGGATGAAATCGTTAATTGCATATTGCATGGAACTAAACCACATCAATTGTAAGATCTTCTAGCTAGGATCTAGGATAGTGAAGGCTGGTTAACCATTTTCTAAAATTTCTCCCCGTAGGTTCTTACTGTATTATAGTAAACCAAGATGTCCATAGGTTGAATGCAGTGATGAAAGTTACAATTCTCTATAATCTTGAATAAGTGCATTGTGCCTGTGGAACAACAAATTCAATAAAAAACAGAAAATAACAAAGTTACAAAGGAGTTAAATGCTTACAACAGTGTCTCCATCAGCATCTGACGTGAACACACATCGTGCGGTTCCAGCAACTCCATCACCAAAACACCTCTTCCTCAATGCTTTCTCCTGTGTCATGCCACCGATATTCAATCTTTCCATCAACCTCTCAGTCCCAGCACCCTCACCAGCCCTTCTTATTGGCTGTGCACAAGCATTCGTGTCCAATGGCATCATGAATTGCATGGCAACTTGAAGTGCTAGGCAAACCTGCAACTAAAAAAACGACTAGGTAATTATTTTCTTCAAGAATATGCAGTAAAACTGTTGCATACTGTCATTTCAGAAAGAGAGAGAAAGAAATACAAAATGCCAGAAATTCAAAAGCCTTCATCCTGAGAAAATAATACAACACTAAATGAAATTTACAGACAAGAATAACATCCAGCTGCCAGGAGATCCAGCCTTTGTCTGAATACACAGATAGAGTTGAATTACTCCTGCTTGAGCCCACTGTTGACCTTCAGATTGAAGATCTGGAAGTCTGAGGTGTCCTGTGCTTGAGTTCTTAAATAGGTAATCTTGTAAAGAAGAAAACCATTTGTGGTAGGCTCAACATTCAGCCCTCAAAATTATTTCTAAATTCTACCACTTTTGTACAGCAAGAGATAACGCCAAAAACTAAAGAAGTCAAATGACTAATTATTGGCATTGGATCCATCAGAATTCTGACATCAAGCAACAAGGGCACAAAATTAAATTAAAAAAAGATCTAGTGATCAGGGAAAAATAACAGAATATAATTACAAAAATTTTCTCCAGCACTATATCATGGCACCTAGGACCAAACTGAGATACACTACTTCCCAAAAACTGGATTGTGAAAGACTAAGCAAAAAAGAAAAGAAAGGCCACGAAAAAGAACCCAAGCAGGCAACGTTGCATGCCATTCCCACAATTTTAGAATAAATCAGGGTTGATGCAGTGAGGCATACGCCTTTCTATCCTTCATGGGAAAAAAAATAATTGGAAATTTGATAGATTTCTCAAAAGCATGGGATCCATATGCTCAATGCATAAAAGACTGGAAAATAACTAGACTTCCACACCAGACATAGATAAAACAGCATAACATTCATTTTTCTAGCCCAGAATTCTCATAGGAAATGATTATTTAAATTCACTTGGAGACTACACGATTGATAGTAGTTCACCGTATTCGCATCGACACTTCACAGATATGAAACAAATGAAGGAAAAAAATATTTAGAAACCATATGCTCAGAAATAGAACACAACAATAGCTGAAAGATCAAAGATGTGCTTGCCTTCCCAAGTGTTCTTGTGGATCTAATGCCTGTACTGTGTGCAATTGTGGTGATGCTGGTGTGCTTATAAAGAGTTGGGAGCTAGAGATGAATTGTGTGAAGCCATCGACAACTGCGTGAAAGGCTGGACACTTGGTGTTACGTTCATGCAAGGGAAGGAAGCAGGGTTCATGTTTCTCTGAAGTCCCCAGTCCCCACAGAGCCTTACTGTAACGTTCCCTTTCTTAGTTTTTCCTTTCAGTCCTTGCCATTTGGCATAAACACAAGAAAGTACATTTCTTTCAAATTTTGTTTTTCTCATTTCATGAAAATGCATGGAGTACTTGAGTATAAGTTCCCAGGGGTATCATATTAATCTACAAAGATGATTATCCACTAACTGTGATCATGATGCCTATATTTGCATATTTGCCTTCCTTTAATAAAGATGGCAAAAGTTCTCCTGGTTCTAATTTTACGTGTAAAATGGGGAAAGTCTGTAGGCGCATGATGAAGGTGATGATAGGTGGAGATGCCGTAACACAAACAAATCATCTGGTACATACGAAACATTTTACATAGAGGATGTTTCTGAGCCAGGTAACTTTGTCATGCAGCTTTCCCTCTATAGACAGCTGAAGATGATACTCCCAAAATGCTAACTCATGGATGCCTTTTTCCAAATGCCGTTTGGTTTTAGACTTCCTTTTGCAGGAGGGAAATATAAGACAAACTAGTTTCATGCAAACAGCAGGGACAAAGGTGCTTGGGCTGGGAATATTTGTCATTACGTAACAACTGTCACGATTTGCATGAAACCTCTAAGAAAAAGAAAAGGAAAACTGAGCTGGAACTAACGGTGGTAAGCTAGTTTCACACTCACGCAAGGTCCATTCATAAAGCTCAATAAAGCTTTCAAATAAATACCAAAATGAATTTCGAGACATTGCTACTTCTATTTTCCTCTCCAGTCTCCACTCATTTGAGTTCTATTTATAGTAAAATTGATTTGCATTTATGAAATATGAGCTCAATCTTATCCAACTTCTTATGACACTAAAAAATTAGAGATGAACCATGCTTCACAGAGCCAATGATGGACAACAAAGAAAACTCAACTGAATTCTTGATATAGTATGAAAAATTTTCATTAGTAGAAAAGTATGGTATTAATAATTAATATTTTAATTTTATTTTACTGTACACTATACCACTGGTAGGTCCACGTTATAGTAAAAATATATTTAGGAATTTCATAAGGAATTCTGAATCTTAACAGATTGCAAATGTTATTCTCGTAAACAGAAGAACTTAGAATGCTGTACCTTTGAAGCCATCTCTCCAAGGCAGTCCATTTTTTTTGCCTATAAAACATGAATTTGTATTGTACACCAATACGTGGTTATGGCTATAGGTTTCAACAAGCAACCACCCTGAAATACTGAAACAGAGACCGTTCTTATGACTTCTGAGAGTAACTAATCATTGGTCCAAGCATTTGCACAGGTAAGCTAAATGCTAATCAATTCAGTGAGGGTCCAGTTCTGAAGGAAAAGACCATTTAAATAAAAACGATATTGTAATTTCCCGATTTTCAAAGGAAATATAACTGACCAAATTGAAGAAAACTATTTTTTACAACTTTGATATAGCACTTTACATGAGGAAAAAAACTTCAGATCAGACTGTCATAATAAAAAATACAGGCACATATCCTTTTTATCCTGTCAGGATTTGTTTGGAATAGTGGAGATAACACCCATTCCCTTAGGACGATCATGGATTTTAATTAAATTTCCCCACCAAGCCGAAGGGATCATTAGGCATAATCCCCTTCCCCTTGCGCCCAAACAAAATATTATAAGGTGTCAAACTCCATGCTTGCTCCTCCATTAAGCCTTGAGTTATGCTGTTCGGGTTTTGATCCTCGACAAACACCACAAAACAGACCAAAGGAAAAAAAAGGAAATAATTGGGTATCTCGAAGGAGGCAATGTATATGGAATATATAAGCCACCGTGTTTGTTCAATCAATTAATCCATTTGAATTTTGTTCTATATATATCAGGTATAGTCAATATAGGTATTAGTCAATAAAATTTTTCCTTGCATGTTTGTAAGCTAGAATCCAGTTGAAACACGCCTACTTGTTTGACAGGAACTCTTTGTATTTAAAAAATCTGGAAACATTATGCTACCTACAAGATCATCAACGTTACTATTATCTCAAGAGGTAATATTGGATACATAAGGATGAACGCAAGGCAAACCTATCCCCTCCATCATACGCAAACTCAAACGAACCACAGCACCACAGTACTAGGTATGATGAATGAGAATGTATCCGAAACTCAGCACAGCATATTACTGCAAAAGGGACATAAATAATGAGGATGGCATGAGTATTCAGGGAGTTAGGGGGGCACCCGAGCGTGTCGCGGGGTAGAGGCATCCCCTGCGGGATCGGCCTCCGGACCGAGAAGCGAATCCAGGAGCGTCGCCACCGCGGGACCGGAACCCGGCAGCGGTACCGCGCGGGGGAAGAAAATCCGGGGCGGTCGGAGGAAGCGACGACGGGGCCCATCAGACTCCGTGTCGCGTCGATGGATTCTCTCGGGGCACTAGGAGGGTAGGATCTAGAGGGAAGAGCGCTAGGGTTTTAATAAGGGCCGGAAGCTCTCCCGCCGGCGACGTCCGTGCCGCTGTCGCGGCGAGAAGACAAGAGGCGCACCGGCGGAGCCTTCCGGGGAAAGCGTGGAGCGGAGAATTTTTTTATTTTTATATTTATTTAATAAAATATTTACAAAACTATATTTTCATTTTAAAAATTTACAAAAATATACTTCCGTCACTCTCTGGGAGCGCGATATGTCTGAAACCATCCTCCCAGAGGGCGATATGATGACGTGGCTGACGGCCGTTGGCCGGCGGCCTACGGCCGTCAGCCATTTTGCAGGGGGCCCCCCGGGCCACACCAAAACCGCCCTCTCAGGACCGGCCATTTTACAGGCGGCCCCCTTGCCGCCCTCTTAGAGGGCGGTTTTTGTGTGGTCCGGGGGGCCGCCTGCAAAATGGCCGGCCCCCGGCCGGCTATTTTGCAGGCGGCCCCCTTGCCGCCCTTTGAGAGAACGGTTTTTGTATGGCCGGGGGGCCGCCTGCCATTCAGTTTCAATTTTACGGCGAAAGTACATTCTGAGCGGTGACAACCGAACACACGTTAATTACATACGAACATAATGAAATTATCCATACAAAGAATACAAACGGCACATCAAACGTTTCTAGTTATCGTTATTACATGCCTTAGAGAATTTTAAACAGATAACCAAGTAGAGATGTAACTACTGTGTGCAGCATGGGTACTTCCTCTTTCTTCCCGCCACAGATATGCCTGTCCGGACAGGATGAAGATGGTTCGGACTATATAATGCAAAACAACAATTTGTACAGTACGGACTGCCTGAACAGGGTGACGATGGTCTGGACTATATACTGTGAAACGGTAATTTGTACAGTTCGGACCGTCCGTATATAGCGCGGACTGTCCGGACAGCACTCTGGGGCCGCCTGCAAAGTAGCCAGTCCGGATCGTCCGTATACAGTGCGGACCGTCCGGACCGACTTTGCAGGCAGCCCCTCGGTAACCCAAAAACCGCCCTCTCGGAGGGCGGCAAGGGGGCCGCCTGCAAAATGGCCGGCCCGTGGGTCGGCCATTTGCAGACGGCCCCCCGGCCACAAAAAAACCGCCCTCTGAGAGGGCAGCAAGGCGTGGGCGGGAGTATATTTTTGAAATAAAAATGTAGTTTTGTAAATATTTTATTAAATAAATATAAAAAAAAAATTTCTGGAGTGGAAGCTGACATGGCCCTCGTGGGGCCCGTCTGGAGTTAGGCCGGTCAGGTGCGATGCCTCTGGGCCTTTACCGCGCTGTGGACTATGTGGCCGTACATAGCGTGGCCTGTGAACAGTTTTTTTGCCACTGACAGTGGGCCCCTGTAAGTTATCAGCGCTTCAACGAGACCAATTTCACTTCAAAAAATGCAACACAGATAGTATTTTCACCACGTATAAAAGAACTCCTTCGCGTTGCCATTTTCTTTTTTGCTGGGCCGCGGGTAGGTTGCCAACGTGTATCAGCCCAAACCAAACCACCACACAGAACCAGAGACTCAGAAAGATCCATAAAGCCCAAAGCGAGGCCACCCAAGCCTCAAAAAATTCCGAGAACCATCAACGCCGAGAGGATAACACAAGAAACCGATAAGAGGCACGAAACAGGGAAAGCCGGAGCAAGTGCGACGCGAGGAAGCAGCAATGGCGCTCTCCCTCTCCACCTCCTTCCTCCCGACCCCGGCCGCCGCGACCGCGAGGACCACCCTCCGCTCCCTCGTCCCCTCCCAGGTACGCCCGTTCGGTTCGATTCCTTCCATGCCCCCCAACCGTGTAGCTGCGGAGAGGGGAAGCCGCCAAATCGGAGGAGGTGATTAAACTGGGCGGTGGTGTGACGATTTGCTTGTGCAGAGGATGCGGTGCTCGATGCGGAAGAAGGGGCTGCACCCGGAGATCTACGAGGACGCGAAGGTGTACTGCAACGGTGAGCTGGTGCTGGTGACGGGGGGAACCAAGCCGGAGTACACGGTGGACGTGTGGTCCGGGAACCACCCCTACTACGTCGGCGACACCTCGGCGATGGTCGTCATGGACAGCCAGATCGAGAAGTTCCGCAAGAAGTGGGGGCACATCAAGGAGTACTGGCCCGAGGACCAGTGGAAGGAGATGCACCCCGACGGCGACCCGGAGTTCGATCCCGAGGAGGAGGCCAACTGACCGCTGCTTCGCCTAAGGTCTCACCTTCGCGCCTGGGTGGGTGCTCGCCGATGCCGTTTCTTTTGGTTGATTTTGGGAATTACGTAAAATGGATTAGCTACTCTGCTTAAGCCTCCCGTTACACATGCATTTGCATTGCTCTCTAGGTGTTCGATCAGTGCTGCTAATGGATACATACGATAATTTATGATATCGAACTGTTTATTTTCTGCATGTACTCTTGACATCGGTATAAAATGGAGATATTGCACTCTGTATTTGGACATTTCCACTAGCTTATTGAATCGATACATGCTAGTACTACTGTACATGCTAGTGTTGGTCTGGAGTAGAATCGTGGCATACATGACAAGAGTTTGTCTGGTCTTCAGAACAAATAGTTAACACGGCCAATCATCCTAAGTTGCTGAAACATGTGATACTTGTATAGCCATGCATCTCCGTAGAAAGATGTGCTACTCTTTTTTTTTCTTTTAACCTTTCTATACCTTTTAGTTTAAGGACTCTGCCAACACCAATGAGTATTCGGGATACATAAGAACTATGACATACATAATCTTCTTTTTAGTGAATCCATTCGATGGTATGCATGATCTATGAGTTTTAAGTGTTTCTCTTGCATTAACACAATTGGGATCCTGTGACACCAAACAAGTAGGGCTTACCTCTGCAACGTGTCGGAGATATTAAAGATAGGGTCGATTTGCTCGCACCAGGGCGCTCCAGGCGTTTTTCTACTGGCGTGTTCGCTTTTGGTGATGTCCATGTCGCCTCGAGCTGGCGTTGGCCATTTTGCAAAAAAGACTTCTATTAACTTCATAATCGTTTTTAAGTCCTTTGTGCATATCCTCTGTGTTCTTTCTTCTTACGTCAAGGCCCTCTATGCCCTAGGATATCTTATGCGAAAGAGAGAAATTACCAAAAATAGGACCGCGCTATGAAAATGGAAAGTAAGGGGGTTTTTGCAAAAGAAAACATCTCCATCCCCTCCGTTGCCTGAAACCCTAGCCAATAGCCACCACTGTTCCCTCACCTGGCCACACCATTCTCTCCCCTTCCTTTGCGACAGCGCCGTCTTATCTTGCCCTCCCCTGCTTCTCGCCGACGACGGCCTCCCCCATCTTTTGGCGCTTCCTCTCTCGTTACTCCCTTCTCGAGCTCGCTCTCTCTTCACTGGATCTAGTGGCGTGGTGATGAAGAACGATAACGAGGGGGTCAATCTGTTGGCCAAGCGCTCTATCCGGCGGCCTCGCAAACGAAGCGAGGCAGTCAACCTGGGGCAGCATGACGGCGAGGCTGCGGCGCGCGGCCTTCTACCAGCGGTGACGTACGCCCCTGGCTCTCCCTTCTCACCTCTCGGCGGTGGCACCTTCCCTCACCTTGCAAGAGCCCCTTTCTTCTCCTCTGGTGGTGATGTGCATCGTGGACGGGCACACTCTTTCCCAAATACATCGTTTGACACTACGCCTCTGGCGACAACAGTAATCCCGTGGTGTCTTGACGGCTTGGGGTTGATTCCGCATGGCTCTCCAACTGGGGAAGTCCGTGTGATGTCACATGGGCGAAAGAAACCTCTTCATTATGTATCCGTTCATGGCAGATCTGCCTCCTGTTCTCTGTCCGCCACTGACCTGTCGTGCTTTTCTTAGGTGAGTATAGCCTTTCCTCTGTTCTCACTTGCTTGCCCATGGTCATCGGCTAGTTCTGATTGCTTACCACCATCTCAGCCGCTTGCTATCTATTATATACCTATCTATATATGGTTGGAGGTCGGAGATTTTGCATCCATATTACAAAATGTAATGTTATGGCCTATGCAAATATCTACTAGGATTCTTACACCTCCTGCTCAAGATTCTACATTCTGGTAAAGTAGAACTTGAGATCAATGCAAAGTGAGCTAATTGCTATTTACTGTTTTACTTACTACCACAGTTTCTTTGTAGATTCACATTATATTTATGCTTCTTTGAAAGAAAAAGAATCTTTCAAATTCTTTCTGAGCTAAAATTTCATATGATATGGGTTGGTTACATCAAAGGAGCTGGTTGCCTGGGGCCACAAGGTGGCAGCAGTGGCAGGCAAGCCATTATACTTTGAAGCTATGATCTGCTTGCTCTGTCAATCCATCGGTTGTGGGAGATTTGGTTTGCTCTGCAAGGACGAATTGATTTTGGGGAACTAGAAACTCACGTGAATTTGTCAAATCCCATTATATTATTCTGATTTTGAGGTAAAGTTCGCTTATTTAGCTAAGCTTTCCCTACAGAAGGTTCCATGTCGATGAGGAAAGCACCAGAATTTAGTTTTCTGCAACTGCAAGGCATTAATTTATATACCATGTGCCTTTTTTTCTAAAGTTATATCATGTGATATCATTTCCTTTATATATAGTAGTACAAAATCAGCCCACCAAAATTCAGTGCTTCATGGATGCTTTCTCTACTTTTGTTTTGTTCTCTCTTTTTGTTCTTTCATAACCTACTCCATAACTTTAGTTTGGGATGCTATTGGCAATTGAAGGGTAGTAATGTTGCATTCATATATCATGTTTGCTATGCTGTCCATATGAGCTACATTCAGGTTAGCATCGCGCAGATGGGTAAGATATACATTGATATATTATTGCTATAAATGAAAAAAAATGTGCCAGTGGAAGCTATTGGTGTATGAACTAGATTATTCAGCAATAATAGATATTAAATACTTTTTTTCTCAGGTCAATATTACTAATGGAGAAATCACCCATGGTTCACTAATTCACTTGAAAAAAAGGCATAGTACATTTTACTTTGAGAGAGCCACATAGGTCAGTGGTAATACATAAGAGCCTCCTTATTTATGACAATTTTCTCACACGTGCCTTTTTGTCATAGTAATATAGAAGAATATCCTTAACCAATTATTCTTCCCACAAGCATTTTTAATATGTAAGTAGTGTTTTACTTCGTCGATTAACCCGTTAGTTGGTTTTGTTTGCATATTGAAATACCAGTTGAAGGGCTAGGTTTTATTATAATCCTGAGTCTGGATTGCAAGATTGTGAAAGTTCAATTCTACTGAGAAAAGGATGTTCATCTCTAGCACCTCAAGCTATGCATGTCATTTTGTTCATGTTTTGCCCTATTCAAAACTAGTTCATTTCGTTCACATTTCGCAGCATATAATATTACTTTGGCACATAATAAAACCGAATTAGCTATTTCTAAAAAAAATCAAATGACCCATTTTTATATTTACTTACTAGGTGATTTTATCTTGCAGAATTCAGGCTCTTCTGATCCTCTCCTATGTGATAATTTGTAGGATCAAGATGTCGACTATAGGGGGTGAATAGACGATTTTAAACAAATAGCACCTTAATCAAACTAACCTAAGTTGCTTGGCTTGGTGAAGGAGCAAACTAACTATACTAAATTAGTTTTGCAATCCTATGGTGATATGGGCTCAATAAGTCTCTATGAAAGTAAATTGCAATAAATAAATGAAACAAGAGACAAAGGATGTTTTCACCCGAGGTTCGGAAACTCGCCGGTTTTCTACTCCCCGTTGAGGCAAGCCTAACTCTACCGCTTAAACCACCAAGCCTCTGAACCCCTTCATCAAGGGATGGGCAAGGCGGGAGCAAGTCCCGAAGTGGTCTACACAAATCTCAAACACTAGATATTCTTCCTCCACTCAGGAGATAGTGAACACAAAGCCACTCACAATTACCATTGGGCCTCCTCTACACACTCCTTGGAGGGGTTATCGGGAACTCCAAGCCGTTTAGGAGGCGGCAACCTTCAAGAGTAACAAGTAGCAATCAAGGCTTAGGGATGATCAAGTGCCACACTAGCTCTAACAATGATGAAATGCACTTGTCTTGGCTCAATCTATCCTCAAACACCCACAAATGGAGAGAATATGCTCAAGTGATGTGAGAGTGAAAGCAAAGGCTCAAATAAAATGGATGGAGTGCATAGAGAGCCTCCTTGCTACAAGGGTTGGGGGGTATAAATACCCCCCACCCACTACAAAAACCGTTGGAATTGAAATCCACATCATCGGTGCCCGCCGGTCGACCACCATGGGTGGCCAGTTAGACTAGTGACCTGCAACGGCTACAAAACTAGCCATTGAGGGGCATTTAATGCATCCCCGATTAGACCATCGTAGGCACGATGGTCATACCAGCCTCGACTCAGTTTGACTAGTGTCGGCTCTAGCGGCTCTGTATCGCCAAGCTGTCACCAATAATTCGCCTTTGTATCACCCTGGTCAGAATGAGCTCAGCTCGGTCAGACCGCCATAGGGCCATTGGTCAGATCGGCATCCAAGGACTTAGAAGAAAAACAGGGCCACTGAGGGCAAACCCTGGTTTGACCGTTAGGAAACGTGTGGTCAGACCGGCGGTCACGAGTCGGTCAGAGCAACCTCAGGCGCTCGGTCAGACTAACAGAGCACAGAGAAGACTTTTAATCTCCAAACCCAAATGCACACCAATGCAAATGACCAAATATGACACAAGATCATCACTAGCCAAGATTATCACCCCTCTTGATAGTACAGCAAAACTAGAAAAGAACCATAGCCTAGTTGATCACCCAAACATAGAGATGTCCAAATGGGCTGTGCCCCGTCGGGCCGGCCCGGGCACGGTGCTACAGTAACCGTGCCCGGCCCGGCCCGGCACGGTTGGCCGTGGGCCGTGTCGGCATGGCCCGAGTAGTCGTGCGTGCTTGGGCCGGCGGGGCACGGCCCGTGGACTGTAGCGGGCCGGCACGGCACGGGGCACAGGCACGGGCAAGGGGCATGGGGCACGGGCAAGCACGGGGCACGGGAACGGGCAGGCAGGCCCTCCCGGAGGGCAGCGGCGGAGGCCGCGCCGCCGTGGTAGGCGTTTGCGGCCGGCGGAGGCGGAGGCAGGCGTCGGCGGCCGAGGCCGGGGAGGCGCCCAGGCGCGGAGCAGCGGGCGGAGGGCACCGACGGAGGCCGAGGCAGCAGCCGGGAGGAGGCGGGCGCGGGAGGAGGCGGGCGTCGGCCGGGAGAGGCGCGGGAGGCGAGGAGGCCGAGGCGGCGGGAGGAGGTGGAGGAGCCGAGGAGGCCGGGAGGAGGCCGAGGCGGCGGGAAGGGGCGGAGGAGCGGGGAGGAGGCGGCGGGAGGCCGAGGCGGAGGGGGAGGAGGCGGGAGGCCGAGGCGGCGAGAGGAGGCAGAGGAGGCCGAGGCGGTGGGAGGCCAAGGAGGCCGGGAGGAAGCCGAGGCAGCGGAGGAGGAGGCCGAGGAGGAGGGGGCGGGAGGAGGCGGAGGAGCCAAGGAGAGGAGGTCGAGGCCGGGTGCATGCGGGAGGAGGAGGCAGGCGACCGTTGCACTGACATCTGCCCGTTGGGACGTTGATGACCGTTTACTACAGTGTTTGTCCGCGTTGGCCCAGTAAAAAAATGACACGTGTCCCAACGGTCCGAAAATGGCTAGATTTTGAATCTAGCCGTTGCAGGACAAAAAAATCCGAAAAATTATGAAATTTTTTCCTATAAATAGGGGAACCCCCAGCCACATTTTTGCTCATCCAAACCTCCCAATCTCTCCTCTTGTGCTCTATTCTCCTCTCTTTTGCTCTCTTTGGTCAAAATTTTTAATTTAGACAAAATTTTGTCTAAAATTCAAAAATTTCTCACATTCTCATAGGTAATAGCTGCAGCCGCCGGTGCTCCTGCAAGGTAAAAAAAATCCTAAATTTTTTTCTTTGTTCCTACTTTTTTTTTATACTAATTTTCTCTATTTATATTGCAGGATGGATCCGAACTACCCGACGTTCCAACTGAGCGACTTCGACCTGAGCTATCTGTCGATGTCGCAAGGAGACGACTCTGGGTCGGCTCCTACACCGCAAGAACATCCGGAGGGAATACATGCGGCTTCAGAAGGATCCGGAACTGCGAGCGGGAGCCTATCAACGGCAACCGGCTCAAAGAGATCAAGAACTTCCTCCGCCTGGCAACACTTTGATGAGATCAAGGAGACCGCCGCCGATGGAAGGGAGGTAATTTACGCGAAATGTAAAATTTGTAAAACTAAACTCTCTGGAAAATCTTCTGGTGGAACAGGGCATTTGAGGCGACATGCTGAGGCATGTGCGAAGAAGCAAGGTTACAAGCTAAGACAGCAGCAACTGGTACTCAATCCGGATGGTACGGTACGTTCATGGGAGTATGATCCTCAGGTAGCACGAGATTCCCTTACCCGTTTAATTGCTAGACAGGATCTACCCCTAAACTTTGGTGAGTCTCATGCATTTGAGACTTATATTAAAACTGCTCATAATCCTAGGTTTCAAGCTGTTAGTAGACAAACTACAACTCGGGACTTGGTGAATGTTTACAACCAAGGCCGAGATAATATTAAACAATTATTTACTACTTGCACATTTTCTATTAGTATCACATCTGATATTTGGAGTGGTAGGGCTAAGGAAGACTATATTAGTGTAGCTGCTCATTATGTTGATGATGAATGGGAACTACAAAAAAGAGTAATAGCTTTAAAATTAATTGATGTTTCACATAATGCAGAAAATATTGCTGAACGAATTTCTAGAGTTTGTGAGGATTTTGGCATCACAAATAAAATATTTTCAGTAACTTTAGATAATACAGCTGCAAATTCCAGAGCAATAGAAATTTTGCAGCCTTTATTCAATGTTTATGCTGAATCATTTCTTTTACATCAACGTTGTGCTTGCCATGTTATTAATCTTATAGTTAAATCCGGTTTTAAAAGAGTAACTATATATCTCGATTCTATCCGTGAAGCCATAACATGGCTGAATGGTTCTAATCCTCGACTTTCGACCTTTAAGCGATTCTGCATCGCTTCGGACAAGCGTCCACGCAAGTTCTCCACGGATGCGGACCATCGGTGGAACTCGACTTATTTAATGTTGAAACATGTCTTGCCTTACAAAGATATACTAACTGTTTTCTTGCAGTCCAAGAATGTTGTTACTAGTGACGGGCAACCGCTACTGACAGAACAGTCTTGGTATGCTGTAGAAAGGTTTTATTACTTTCTTGAAACATTTTATGATGCAACTGTTACTTTGTCTGGTGTTTACTATCCAACTGCTAATTTAATTTTGCATAAAATTTTTGAGATTGCCACTTTATTAAAAGAAAATGAAGACGACCAACTACTAGGACTTGCAATATTTCACATGAAACAAAAATATCTTAAGTACTGGAAGGACATTTCATACTTGTATGTTTTTGCATTTATTCTTGATCCTATGGGTAAAATACAGGGGTTTCTAAATATTTTGAATCTTATTGGGGATGCAATGAATATTGATTACACTAACTACTATTCTGATTCTAAAACAAAATTGTAAGAAGTATTTCGAAAGTATGAAACTAAGTTTCAGGGAGTTCGTGTGCAAAGAGCCACACCCGTCCCTGTCCCAGGTAAGAAGAAATTGCAGTGGGGCTGAATTTAGGGTGGTTCCTCTTCTTCTTCGAGCATCGGTGGTGGAAGTTCGGCCGCAGCAAGTCCTGCACATGCTTCGCTTGAAGCTCTTGAGCTGTCCACCTACTTGGACAGCGACTCGATCAACCAGGAAGATCTCAACGTTCTTCAATGGTGGAATGATCACAAGACCCAATATCCCGTGGTCTCAAAGCTAGCACGAGATGTGTCACAGTGCCTGTGTCTACGGTATCATCCGAATCGGCCTTCAGTCTTTGCGGAAGAATTATTGAGGAGAGAAGAAGAACTCTCCGTAGTGAGGTGGTAGAAATGCTACTTGCGGTTAAAGACTGGGAGTTAGCTAAGGAACGTGCCCAACACACCACAGAGAACCAAGATTTGGCTGAACAGTTCGAAAATCTTTACCTACAAAATGAGGAACTAGAGTAATCTTTTTTATTTTTGAGTATTGACCTTTAGCTGTACTCTTTTTTCTTTGTCATGGTTTTCTCAAAATTGAGTTTTTACATGACAGAGTTTTTAATGAGGCAGCTGTGTAATATCAAAATCAATAAAGGTCATTACTCAATTTTTTCTCTATATCTATGTAGAAATTAAATTGCACAACTATATATGTTCTTCTATTTTGCTTGTTTAAAAAATATAAAAATTTTCTCCTCTAATATCATAAAAAAATACCCTCATTTTTTTACTCATATCAGATAATGTTTTTATATTTTTTCATATTTTTTTACCACTTCTCTAATTTTTTAAGTCTTTTTTTTTCCTTTTTTACTCATCTCTCGGTCACTCTCACTTGACTCAGTCGGGACGGGAGTCGGGAGTCGGGACTCGGCGCAGGCGAGGAGGTGGCGGAGGGCGGCCTCGGGGGACGGCGCGCAGGCGGGAAGGCGGTGGCAGGCGGCGGAGGCCGGGGAGGCGTGCGCGGGAGGCGGCGGCGGAGGGGCGGAGGAGGCCGAGGCGGCGGGAGGAGGCGGAGGAGCCGAGGAGGCCGAGGCGGCGGCAGGCGGCGGAGGGTGGCGGATGCCGGGGACGCCGGACGCGCGGCGGCAGGCGTCGGCGGACCGAGCCGGCCTCGACGTGCCGTGCCTGGGCCGGGGGGGAGGCACGCGGGCCGGCATGGCATGGCCCGCTACAGGAACCGTGCCTACACGGGCCGTGCCGGACCGTGCCTCGGGCCATGCCGGCCCGGTCCGCCCGTTTGGCCACCTATACCCAAACATCTTGATCGACAACCATAGACTAGTTTATCACCTTCGAACCTTCGCTTTGTACCATCAAATTTTAATACGTGGTATCCACCCTTGGTATGTTCATCATGCAAATCTAACTCAAATTATATCTCAAATAAAATAGTTAGTCCACAATAAGTGCTTGTCATTAATTATCCAAAACAACGATGGGGGTCTAGATGCTTCACAATTTTTTAGAATAAAGACCTTCAAATGTAAACATTTGTTGATATAAGTACTCTGTAAATATTGACCTATGACAGTTCTACCGACAACTTGTAATCTAAAGTGATTATATAATCTATTGATTGACTTTTCATTGTTATCTTTGGACTTGATCTGATTTTGAATAGGATATTAAAAAGTTATCATGACTTGGTATGATTTTTTAATGGCGAAATTATGTAAATTGTAGATTGTGACAGTTTTGCCGGAATACTCAACCCTATTCGTATTTTGCCTAGTTGTCTGGCGCCAATGTGAAGTATTTCATTCGAACAACTATAAGATACCTGATGTTCTTAGCAGCTCTTTCATGTTTGTCTTATGCATTCTTATTTCACATTATCCTGATTAAACCCTTATATATTCCTATTACACATTATCCAAAACAAATTGTAGGGGGCCGTGAAGCGCTCCGAAAGTTCTAGTAAAAAGAAAAGGCCAAATTTGCCACCTGACATGGTAGTTTTGCAGCATTTGCCATAAGACACTCCAAAAACATGTCTTTCGTATAGGACACTTAGTTTTTTGGCAATTTGCTAGAACACATTATGGCCATTATTTTAACATTTTCACCTCAATTGGAGAGAGAAAATTTTAGAAATGACGCTTTTACCCATATGACAAGTTGCATACTTGATCAAATTAAATTTTTGTCCCAAATTTCAACATAAAAAATATTTTGGGGGGACCGATAGAATAGAAATTTCTGAATTTTCAAAAAAAATTGGACAGAAAAATTTGAAATTTGAAGAAATTGCTAAATTTGAAATTTTAAAATTTGCCCCAAATTACGGAAATAAATAAATTAGGGGACCAACAGAATAGGAAGTTTCAAAGTTTTAAAAAATAAAAATAAATAAATTTTGAACGAATTCAAATAATTTTTTAAAATTCCAAAAATGTTTTTTAGGGATATCACGCCAGATTTCCAAAAGACTCAAAATTTCGGAAATTTTAATCGCCGTAGTGAACCCTGCCTTGCAATTTAGCATGGGTAAAAGTGTCCTTTTAATAATTGTCTCTCTCTAATTGAACCAAAAATATTAAAATAGTAGCCATAGTGTGTTGTATCAAATTCCCACAAAACCAGAATGTGCTATAGTAAAGACACGTTTTTAAAGTATTATATGGCAAATACTATAAAACTATTGTATCCTAGAGCAAATTTTGCCAAAGGAAAATGAGAAACAGAAAGGTGGAGTTTCGGCAATAATTGTAGATCACCGTGTGAAAATGCAGCGACTCCATATAGTTAATGATTTAAGCCTCTATAATCTAGGGTTGTTCATCACGGGTTCGAAGAAACCGGTCAAGCTGTGTTGCGTTCGTTTTGCAGCGAGTTACCTAACTGGCGGTTGTGCTGATCCTTAGCTTAAAGCTCGCTTAATCCAGTTTTGGCTGGTTCCAACGGAATCATGGATAAACACCTCTACTGTAACAATACATACGACCTCCGTTTCTTAATAATTGATAATAGACATTATTTATTTTTGAATTTTGATTATTTGTCTTTTTTAAATATTTATAAACATTAGAAATAATGTCATTTTATTAAAGTGAGGTATATTCTAAATATAAACATCAAACTTTTCTTCACTTTGATCAATAATATAAAAGTAATTAATGGTCAAAGTTTAAACAGAAAAGTTAAAATTATTAGGTATTAAAAAATAGAGGGAGTATAAAAGGAATAAATGATACAAAAATATGTATCATACAGCCTATGAATCAATAAACACATTATTGTCTCATCGCCCTCTCTCACCTTCCCGTCACTCTAAATCCAACGTCGCAAATATATAGTACGCTATGCCCTTAGCTAATACTGTATGCCCTTAGCTAAAAACAAATAGACGTTTAGCGGCATTTAATCCAGGCGCCTGTAGCTCAGTGGATAGAGCGTCTGTTTCCTAAGCAGAAGGCCGTAGGTTCGACCCCTACCTGGCGCGGTCAATTTTTTTTCATTTTTCCTCTTTTATGTTTACGGCCCCATAACCATAAAATTTTTTTCTTCTCCCTTCTCCTATTATTTTACTTCTTTTTCTTGTTTCCCACCTGACAAACCCTATAAAATTTTTTTCTTCTCTTTTTTTTTACTTTTTTTTCTTCTTTTATGTTTATGTCCCCTACCTGGCGAACTCTCTATAAAACTTCTTTTCCTTTTTTATGTTTACGTCCCCTATTTGGCGAACTCTGTAAACAATATTTTCTTCTCTTATTTTTATTTTTTTTCTTCTCCTACATTTTTGTTTGTTTTCTTCTTTTTATGTTTATGTCCCCTACCTGGCGGACTCTATAAAAACTTTATTTCCTTCTTCATGTTTACGTCCCCTATTTGGCGAACTCTATAAAAACTATTTTCTTTTCTTATTTTTTACTTTTTTTTTTCTGTTTTTGATGTTACCGTCCCTACTAACAGATTCTCTTGTTTTTACTTGTTCTTTTTTTCTCTTCTTTTTAATTGCTCCCTTTTTGTGGCGCCCTGTTTTTCTCTTGTCTTATGTTTATGGCTGTGCCTAGCGTGTTTTATAATTTTTTTCTGCTCTTATTTTTGCCCGTTCTGCAAATCAAACTTCTATAAAAAAACATAACAACATCTACACCACTAAAGTAGTTTCATTAAATCCACCAATAAATATTTTTTATAGTATGTATGTTCTGTATTGATTATACTGGTATGTTTTTCTATAAACTTACTAAAACGTAAAAGTTTGATCTATAATCTATATTCCTTTGAAAAGAAAATATTGATGATTGTAGTGAATCTATCACCCCCATCTTCTACCATTATAAATTTTGTAAATAACCTCTTTAATTTCTTAATATTAAAAAATAATTAAATTTTAATGGACAAAACCTATAAAATCAAAATAAGGTGAATATTTCACATAGCAAGATAGGTAATTTATTTTTTATCCGTAGGAAAGTACGTACATCCAGCTAACCATGTGGAGCAGAGACATAACCACTTTTTGTCACATTTTTTTTCTTTCTTCCTGTACAACTGTGTACTCGTGTTCCGGTAATTCTTCGCAAGCCCACGCAACGCAATGCTCTCCCCTCCGGTCTCGTGATGATCGATCGAGTCACGCGCGTATCTCGACGCGACATAACTCCGCGCCCCGCCTGAGCAGAGACAGAGGCAGTGGCAGTGGCAGAGACGACGCAGAGCTCGCACCTGATAATCCGTGCACCTTGCATAAAAACCGTCTAGTCCCCTGCCCGTGCGAGCCGGCCAGCAGCTCTGAAACTTGCCATACTCCATACGCAGTCGCTCGCCACGGCGGTACGGAAATTCCGGACCGCACTGATACTGTTTAAGTAATACTATAAAAATCATATTATTTTTATTATTTCTTTTGAAATTTAATTTTATCAGTGGTATTGAAGTTGTTACTTAAATAGTTAAAGTCAAAAATATAAAAATTCTCACTATATCGAAATCGTTTCTATAAAAATAATACTTTTTCTGACTATTTTCATTTCTGTAGACCAGTACTCCAGCGTTTGCGTTTGAGAGCGTAGAGACTGGACGCATGGACGTGGCACAGGAGAAAGGCCACCTTCCTAGCAGTAGCTTTCTGGAAAGAGGACGTGCCCGGGCCGTGCAGTGGCTGCGTGCTGCGGTGGTGGTGTTCAGGCTTCGAATTTTTTTTATTTTTATATTTATTTAATAAAATATTTATAAAACTATATTTTTATTTTAAAAATTTACAAAATAACTCTCACCGTTCTTTGGGAGGGTGATTTTTATAAAATCATTCTTCCAGAGAGCGATTTGATGACATGGCCCATGGCCGTCAGCCATTTTGTAGGCGGCCCCCCGGCCACCTAAAATCCGCTCTCTGAGAGGGCGGCAAGAGGGCCGCCTGTAAAAATCCGGCCAGGGGCCGACCATTTTATAGGCGGCCCCCTTGCCGCCCTTTCAGAGGACGGTTTTTGGGTGGCCGGGGGGCTGCCTTTGCAGGCGGCCTCCTTGCCGCCCTTTGGAAGGGCGGTTTTTAGCAGCCCCGGTATAAAACCCCCTCCCAGACTTCAAAATTATCATAAAATTCACGAAAATCACAGAAAAAAAAGAAGAGAGAGCTGAGAGCGAGCCTGAACGAAAGCAATAAAGCTTTGTCAGTTTGCTGATTTATTTGCAGGTAAAATCTATTATCCATTTGTAATTTTTATTTCTATGCACAAATTGATGTAGTATTGTACTAGTTATGTGTATAGTACTATATGAAAATAAGTTGTTACTCGTAGATCTGTAGGTTTTTAGTTAATCTGTTAGATGATTTAATTTTTGTAGAGATATGAGAAGAATATTGGTATCTAGTTTAACTGTATTTTTTCATCAACAGAAATGTCAAATAAGGTGATATTTCAGTTATTTCACGAGCAAGGGAATGTTAGATATGGTCCAGAAGGAGTAGATCTGTCAGATTTTAGTTCAACGGCTAAGAGGATTGATAGACCAGCTGAGAGAAGTTTTGGGTCAGTGTACAACTGGCTGATGCGAGGGTTTCGACTGAACACCGAGCTCAGCGCAATAACCTTGTATGTAGTAGTCAGTCATGCAGCTGAAGGTTTTTTGGAACTGATGCCGGTGGATTGCACTGCCACTTGGAGATGGTATGTGGAGAATGCATTCCAACGTGGTTGGCCACTGGGCATACTTGTGTCGATATATGAGAAAGATAACACCGCTGGTGCAATGCCGTGCAAGATGATGAGGGTCCAAGTACGGCGGGAGATGATAGCGAAACAATGGAAGAAAATGAAGGAGGGAATGAAAAAGATAGACAGCCAACAGGTGTGGCAGATGAGGGAGAATAAATCAACACCATCGTCGAAGAAATGGATAGGGAAAATTCTGAAAAAGAGCAAGCAGAGCATGATGATTCGTCTGATGAGGACACCGTGATGCCTGCAGAATGGAGCAACGAGAACTTCTCTGGGCTTGTTATCTCCAAGGGACATCATGTGCCATGGGAGTACAAGGAGAATGAGGTCATCCAGGGGCTAAGTATGTATATGTAGAGGATTTAAAGGAGGCAGTAAAACAATGGGCCGTGCCACTTCAAAGGGAGTTCTCGGTCGTGAAGTCAAGCAAATCGGTGTATGAAGTGAAGTGCATGAAGGATGGGTGTCCATGGTGGGTGCACGCATTCAAGGATAAATGGAAAGATTATTGGCAAGTTTCAATCGTGACTAAGCATTCATGTTATTTACCTGGTGTTGAAAAATATCACAAAAACATGACATCTGCATTTGTTGCAATAGAGATGTACTCCCATATTGTTAATAATCTGGGGTACGAACCAAGGTCAATTGTTAGACATATTGAAGAGAAATTCAAATACACAATTAGCTATGGTAAGGCTTGAAGTGCAAAACAGAAGGTTGTAGAGATGAGATTTGGCACATTTGAAGCATCCTATGATAATTTGCCTCGTCTGTTAGGCTGTATTCTTCAGAGGAATCCGGAGACGTGCTACGACCTAAAAGCCTTTCCATCAATTCACCATGGTAATAAAAGTGTGTTGCAACAAGTATTTCTTTACATTAGGTGCTTGTATTCAGTTATTTGTCCATTGTCGTCCCATCCTCTGCATCGATGGGACATGTCTAACCGGAAAGTACAGAGGGCAAATCTTAACAGCAATTGGAGTTGACGGGAACAACCAAATTCTACCAGTGGCTTTTGCTTTTGTTGATAGTGAGAACACTGATAGCTGGTATTGGTTTCTAGAAAGGGTTAAGTCTGCAGTTGTACGGATGAGACCAGACGTATGCCTTATACATGACAGTCACGCCGGCTTGCTGTGTGCAATTGTGGAATTGAGATATGGATGTGTTGAGAAGGGATCCCACCAAGGTGGTCTGATGTCCAAAGCAGATGGTGCATATGTCATATGGGTGCTAATTTCTATAGACAATTTAAGAATAAACACCTTATGGATCTTTTCAAGAAGCTTTGCGCCCAGAATCAAGAGAAGAAATTCAATGAGCTTTGGAGAAGGTTGGATGAGCTGACCTCTAAACTAACAGATGAGCAGTCCAGGAGGGCTAGCATTGGAGGGGATGAGGCTCCACAAACTCTTGGATCTCTATCAAGTGACGGACCACATATGAGAAAAAGGTCTGCATCCTCAATTAGAAAATTTTCAGATTAGATTGAGAATGAGCCAAAGGAGAAATGTGCATTCTTGTATGACAAGGATGGTTCTCGGTTTGGCATAATGACCACAAATTTGGCAGAGGTTTATAACTGGATGATGCGTGATGTTCGAGGGCTCCCACTTGTTGGTATAGTTGAATTTATCTTGCATGGCACATGCAAGTACTTCAGAGCTCGATTCAGAGCAACTGGGCCCTCAATGACGGACAATAATCTTTTCTTTGGCACACTACTGACGAAGTATCTGCAAGATAAAAGTAAAAAGACCCGAACACATCGTACTCTATCTCAAGGCATACAAGAACATAGATTTGAAGTATTATGTGTCGACAAGGGCATTCATGGAATCTACCACAAAAGAGTTGTGCAGGAGTGTGTGCTGAAGGAAGACGGGACCTGCAAGTGCTCGTGCCGAAAACCTACTCTGTTCCACAATCCATGCTCTCACGTTATTGACACGAGCGGTGAGTGCGGGATAGAGGCACGCTATTTTGTCTCACCTTATTTCAGGAAAGAAGCAATCTATAATATCTGGAGCAGAGAGATATACGGTTTCGGTATTATGAGTACATTTACTATGGAGCATCCTCAAGCTATGTACATACCTAACCCAACAAAATTGAGGGATAAAGCAGGTCGCCGCAAGACAAGACGCATCCGTAATGACATGGATGAGTCAGAAGCCGGTGGAAGGCATAAACGTTGTTCAAAGTGTGACCAAACAGGTCAT
The DNA here is from genome assembly GCA_003991445.1 of Oryza meyeriana var. granulata. Lineage (NCBI taxonomy): Eukaryota > Viridiplantae > Streptophyta > Magnoliopsida > Poales > Poaceae > Oryza > Oryza meyeriana. The sequence continues at coordinate 52,042 of RYFJ01001831.1, forward strand.
ACATATAAGAAATGTCCAAAGGATGCAACCGGTCCAAGTGCGGCAGAAGTTGGACCGTCGGATTCAGCCACTGATGGCAGTCGTCCTACGGGTGAAGGCACAACTTCAAGACGACTCCGTCTTAGGCGTTCTCGAACAATTGGTGGTGGTACGTTGTAGTGTAAGTCTATACTAGTTCTTTGTTATAAAAGAATATGTACCGTACTGTTGTTTTTTATTATCATGTAATAATGCTATAAACTTTAACAATAATTAACGCTAACTCTCTATTTGCATGCAGGTATGGCGTACCATACACCGGAGCTGTTGGACCGAGGTCTCGACCAGTCCCACCGGTCTTACCTGTCAGCCGTGGAGGGTGCCCACCTAGCCACCTTCCGTCCACGGCCTTCACGTCACCTCCTGCGGATAGACCCTCGGTTCCGTGAGAGGTAAGAGCTGTATGAATATTCATTCACATCGTTTGTGCATATCTATGTTCCCCAATATTGATTACAGTGCTATATTCTGCAGGTTGTGTGAGGCTGGACTTCTTCCGCTGTGTAGGCTAGTTGAGCCCATACCGAACGAGAGAGACCCCGCCAAGCGATGGGACACTGACCGGTCACTTCTAGCAGCACTGGTGGATCGCTGGAGACCGGAGACCCACACGTTCCACCTACCGTGCGGCGAGATGACTCCCACACTCCAGGACGTTTCGTACCTGCTAGGACTTCCCCTCGCAGGAGACGCAGTCGGCCCGATCGACGGGGCGCACGGTTGGTCGCAGGACATCACTGCTCGGTTCGAGCCCGTGCATCGTCGACCTGAACTTGGACCCTCGGGTTCGCTACCGCCTTACACCACGAACGGCCCCTCACAGGCTTGGCTGCTACAGTTCACCGTAAGTCGCGGATTCCTTTCATTCGCAATCATCCGATCTACAGAGCAACAGAGCTGCTGACTATAATCTTCCTTTACAGCCTGATAAGCTAGATGATGCCGCCGACGAATACTCGGTGCGGCGGAGCATGGAGGCGTACCTGTTGTGGCTGTTCGGGTGGGTGATGTTCACCAGCACTCACGGGCACGCAGTGGACAAGGGACTGATCCACTACGCTCGTGCGATCGCCGACAGCGAGGACGGCCACATACCGCAGTGGAGTTGGGGATCTGCTGTGCTAGCGGTGACGTACCGTGCTCTTTGTGACGCGTGCACAAAGACCGATCCAGGTGCGATTATCGCTGCTTGCCCTCTCCTTCTGTAGCTATGGGCGGCCGAGCGGTTCGCGATAGGCCGTCCTCTGATTCAGCACTCTTCCTACGAGGGCGGCCCTGGAGGCTTGTACGGGCAGTGGCCCGAGGACCGTCCGACTATGGGGACCGTATGGTGTCGCCGTGAGGTACAAAATGTGAAATTCTATGTTTAGCACTTATGCGCAAATACTGACGTGTAAGCTTTTCCTATTTTGCAGCGTCGTTACGCTCACAGGCAGGTTAGGAGGGCTTACTCCGAATTCGTTATGGAGTTCGACCGCCTGCTGCCCAGCGACGTCGTCTGGGAGCCGTATAGTCCGCAGGCCATCGTGGCCCGTGCACCGCTCGGACTATCTACTCTTTGCACGCGTGACCAGGCGTATTGGATGACGACAGTGCCGTTGGTGTTCGACATCTTCGTCGAGCCCCACTCTCCGCAGCGCGTGATGCGACAGTTCGGACTACGTCAGCACTCCCCTGTGCCCGTGGAGATCGTTGTGCCGCGCGATGTGCACCGGTTAGTACAACTGCGATCTTTGTTTAGTACTACAACTATTTAATGTAGTCTAATGCACTCTCTGCAAATAGATATAATTGTAGGGGACAGGCAGCCGGCGTTCAGTGGTATCCTCGACTGCAGAAGTACGTGGAGGACTGGTTGTTGGCGATGGAGGAGGTGATCGACGAGACACATCCACACACTGAGGAGACCTACCTAGATTACCTCACGGGTACCAGGCCCGTACCCGCACACGCGTAACGTTCACCCCAGATGATCCACAGCCACACGTCGCCGCTACGACGGACACGTATCCTAGACACCGTGATCAGGACTACTTCCGCGCGGTACGTCACATTATCTTTGAACTTTGCTATTCTCTTTGTATGTGTCCACGGTTCTAACACATGTTCATGTCACATTTGAAACAGGCCGACGCAGCGCGACTGGTTCAGGCTGATGTAAACGCGGCGTTCGGACGGTTGGACAGTGGGATCGTGCTGAATGTAGATGAGTAGAGGACAACCTTCGGGAGGATTCATCAGGCGATACACATAGTGATTCGTGCGCTCACTTGTCGTGCGGTCGATGCGGTACCTCCCGTAATTGTACAGCAGCAACAGCCACGGCCAGCAGGAACAGGAGCAGGAGCAGGAGTGCGACCGCAGGGTTCCAGTCAGCCATCTGGCCCCTCCAGAGGTAAATTCGACTAACCATCTGTTCATAACATGTTTTCTTCTACGACATGTACCATTGTACATCAACATGCTTTCCTACAGCTTTCGCTACACCGTACCTACATCCCTCTGGAGCTAGCACGTCGACGCATGGAGTGTACCACATACGACCACACGCGCAGCTGGGCATGACAAGTGCCCCTGGGCCACCACAGGAGGTCCTTCAGGTTATATCAATGTTTATTTTTGCCTTGCAAAATTTTGGTTTGCAATTATCAATATTTTTGTGTACAGGGTTCCACTCTACAGCGCCGGGAATGTTTGCTAGCGCTGGCTCGTCCATGCAGGGCGCACGCGGCAGTGGTTGGGCACCGGATCCTTTCGAGGGGGACGACTTGGAGGACTCAGGCAAGGAGATCCAGGAGATACTAGCAGCCTCGCAGCTCGAAGGAGCTCCGCCACCACAGACACAAGACCCACCAGCTGCCACACCAGTGCAGACGACCCACGCTGGCCGTGCCGTACCACCAGACCAGCTGATGTACTCCCAGGGGCAGGTGCGAATGCAGGGTAGGAAGACAAAGAGAGCTAGAGATTACGGTCAGGGTCCGTAGTACGTTGTATCAGTGATAGTTTGTCTGTTGTATATCATGTTTTATTAATTCTACATATACTGAAGAAACCCCTCTACTTCATTTACGCTCGTCGATCAAACGATGTGCTCCTCACGATCTATGTTTGTGACGAAACTGATCAAAAACATGAATTTTCGAGTTTCAATTTCACGGCGAAAGTACATTCCGAGCGGTGACAACCGAACACACGTTAATTGCATACGAACATAATGAAATTATCCATCCAAAGAGTACAAACGATACATCAAACGTTTCTCGTTATCGTTATTACATGCCTTACGGAATTTTAAACAGATAACCAACTAGAGATGCAACTACTGTGTGCAGCGTGGGTACTTCCCCTTGCTCGTTGCCTCCGGCCCAGCTTCCTTTGCACGCCGTGTCCTCTCCCGTTTCCTCTCCCTATCTGCCTCACGGGCTTCCTTCTCCTGCCGTTCCTTCTCCTCCTTCCTCTTCTGCTCAGTCTCCCGCTTTTCTTCTGCCGTCCAAAGACGTTCGAGGTGGTCCCTGTGCCATTCCTGCGACATGCGAAGATACCGTACATCCTGTGGACGGATCTCCGTATCTATCCACTGCACAAAGTCGCACAGAGGCGGAGGAGGCTTCGGTGCCTTGACATATACAAATTTGTTAGCTCAAAAGTTCAAATATTTCGTAGTACAAAATAATTCGTATTACCTCCACTGGTTTCTTCGCCTTCCCCTTCTTCCCTTGTGGTTTCGGCTTCTCCGGGGAGTAGGTGTAATTTGCATACATCCAATACCTTTGCCGGTATGTGTAATCCTTCTCACTTATTGCAACTTTGCAATTATCTCCACACCAACACATCGGCGGAGGCTCGTCAATCGGAGGTCGTAGATGAATGGACATACCGTATGCATCCATAGCAACCTACATTATAACCAAATAAACGCAAGTTATAACTCACTAGGCCAAAAATATCTTATACAATTACTTACCTAGGGTATACTACACATGACTACAAAGAATGAAATATCATCGTTCACATTTCCATCTCCCGAGCGTTTCTCAAACTAGTGCTACTCATCTAGTAAAAAAATCTAACTTCTCTCATGCGCTATATCAATGTCCTTAGCCGTTATGCTCAACTATAATAGATCTACACTCTATGAAACAAACCTAACATTTATTTATCTGTGAAAAAATTGGTCTAATACTACACATACTATATTATTTGATGAATATAAATAGAAATTGCAAAGAGACATCAAATATTACCTGCAGACGAATCCGTAAACCGGCAGGGCTTCGGCGCTTCCGTTGTCCTTCACTCTCAGCTCTCTCTTTTTTTTCTTGTGATTTGTGTGAATTTTATAACATTTTTGGAGTCTGGGAGGGGCTTTTATACCGGGGAGCTAAAAACTGCCCTCTGAGAGGGCGGCAGGGAGGTTGCCTGCAAAAATCCGGCCGGGGAGCCGTCTGTAAAATGGCTGGCCTCTCAGAGGGCGGTTTTACAGGCGGCCCCCCTGCCGCCCTCTCAGAGGGCGGTTTTTGGGAGGCCGCCTGTAAAATGGCTGACGGCCGTGGGCCGCTCGGCCAACGGCCATCAGCCACGTCATCAAATCGCCCTCTAGAAGGACGATTTCATAAAAATCGCCCTCCTAAGGGCAGTGGGAGTATATTTTTGTAAATTTTTGAAATGAAAATATAGTTTTGTAAATATTTTATTAAATAAATATAAAAATAAAAAAAAATTCTTCAGGCTTCAGCAAGCAAAGTGTCCGGTCCGGCCCTGCAGCGGGTGCATGCACGGTGATACTCCTATGTACACACTGTCACTCAACACTGATGCCCAGCCCACGGTCACACAGTGCCCTGCTTCTGTTGGTGTGTGCATGTGGCCACGACAAGAGCTTTTCCCTGCTTTATTGGGTGTCTCGCTTGGAGTACTACGAAGGCGCCGTTTGATGGCAAATATTGTTGGATTAACGGATTATCTCATTTTATAGTTATTTAAGGTATAAATGAATAAATTAATTTTTATAGAGTTGTAGTACTATTGTTCTAGAAAAGTATTGGAATAAAATTTTATATAGAAAATCACACCATTTAGGAGCTAAAAAATATGCAAATGAAAACAGAAAATTTAGAATCAGAAAGGAACAGCGCAAGTTGCCACAAAATTTAGTTATGCAGTACTCTCTCTGTCCCAAAATAAATCAAATTCCTACCTTCTTATCTATCTTTAGTTCACAAATTTAGAAGTTTTATCATTTCAATGTCACTTAGCTACCCACTCACTATTACTACTTTTTCTATTAATGAGTGGCATTAGGCTATTCTCAGTGAACAGTTTCACTTCACTATTTCCAAAACCGTGAAATCATGAATGAAATAAGCTCTCTCAGTGGAGAGTTTCATTTCACTGTTTCCAAGAACAACCATACCATTTAATTGCTGCATGAAACTCCCATGAAACTGCCACTGAGAGTACTTTAGAGGTTTCACCGCAGCCATGATGAAACAGAGATGTCTCAATGGGGGTTTCATCCGATTTCCAAGACATTGGAAACGGGTTGGACTAGTTTCATGGTGATGAAACTAGGATCACTTCTCTCCTCTTAAATAGCATACCATGTCATCATATTTGCTGATATGGCGTCCTATTTAATGCCTATAAAACTCCCATAAAACCCCCACTAAGAATAGCCTTATAATCTTTTGTCCTTACAACTAGAGTTGCCCCAGGTGTTGGCCAACCTTTATACATTCCATGACAGTACTGTTAAAAATTCATATGGCTGTTGCGCAACTTCTGTAGTGTGAGGGTTTATTTATTTTAGGACAGAGGGAGTAGTAGTATATGGGAAGGGATGCTACTCTTAGGGGTACTAATCCGTACTCCCTTTGTCTATAAATATAAAGGATTTTAGCTATTTTCATTTGTCTATAGATATAAGAGATTTTAGATGTAAGAGAGCTCATGGTTTAACTAACTAGAGTGAATTGCACATTGGTCTATCTATATTACCAAAATTTTACCTTGGACTACCCCTTTAACCAAGTTTTCACTTTAGGCTAGCTAAAATTACTTTCTTTTGCAATTTGGACTACACTCTCCTTCTCCATTCTCTTTTTCTCCCCACACTACAGCTGCTCAATTGCTCATGCCCAACCTTTACCAACACCAGCCACTCAACCTCTGCTGGTGCTTGAGCTAGCCCATGCACTGCTCGACCTCGATGCTCTATAACTTTGTGCAAGTTGAGCTTAATCCCACCAGTGCTGTGCAGCTTGAGCTTAATCCCAAGTCACAATAGAAGGAGCACAGAGATTGGCTGGTCTCATCGAGAAGCTCAGGACAATTACTTGCTTAGGGTAGTCATTGGATGGAGAGATTACAGCCATGGTTTCCATGCGCTTCTACTGGTGAGCAGATCTTGCCACTACTCGCCTCCACCTTTCCTAGGACAATGGCATATCAGCATCACATGGCCATGGGATACCTTCTCTTGTGATTTCTTCGATTCCTTTGGTGTCGTTCGAGACGATCAAGGGCAAACCTAGTTTGCTGCCCGTCCTTAGCGATACAGAGGTTTTGTTGGAATTGCGAGAGAAGACGGTCTCTTTGCAATGGAGTCTCCCAACTAGAAGAAGGATGAAAGAGAGAAGGGGAAGGCATCAGATCACATTGGGGAGCTCCTGGAGCGACTAGAGTTAAGATATGAGGAATCAGATGAAATCATTTTGGAGGAAAATGTGGAAGAACTTCGAGCAAATTCGAAATGGATGGCAGTTGGTACTGTTTACGCAACGAAGAGCTTTAGCCATTCTCACTATTTAGCCAGATGAAGTATGCTTGGAGTTTAGCTAAGGATGTCAAGTTTAAGGCATTGGGTGAAAATCTTTTTGTTCTTCAGTTCTTTTGTAAAGGGGATTGGACAAAAGTCATTGAGAAATGCCCATGGATTTTTCGCGGAAATGTCTTTCTGATAGCAGAATATAATGGGGTGACTAGGCCATCGGCAATCAAATTTGAGAGTATGCCAGTTTGGGTGAGAATTTATGATCTCCCCCCCCCCCCCAACCTTTATGAAGGAGAAAATTGAGAGGCAAGTAGCTAGTAGATTTGGTAAAGTTTTAAATGTGGAGGTGGGAGAAGATGGATGGGGCTAGAGAAATTTCCTTGGGTTCGCGTTTCTGTGGATGTGAAGAAACCTTTAATCCATGTAATCGCAGTTTCTATCCGTGGCATGGAAGGAATTATCTCCTAGTGTTTCAAGGTAAAGTATGAGAAGCTCCCAAGGTTTTGTGCTTTTTGTGGTAAAATTGGTCATACTAAAGATGAATGTGGGGATGGGATGCATGATGAGGCGAACCTTTAGTATGGGGATTTTCTTCTTACATCCCCTGATAGGAGGCTAAAATCAAGAGGAGGGCAATCTTCCACAAATTCTAGTGGGAAAAGTGGGGGTTCCATGGGCAAAAATTCTAGACAAACAACAGAGGCAAAAATTCTAGACAAACAACAGAGGAAAAATCAAAAATAAACGGAGAGATAAATGACATGGTGGATGATGCTGTTAGCCCACTAAAGTGTAAATGCAAGGAGGGCATTCCTGTTGGAAATAAAACAACAAGAAAGAGATTGTCAAACGTTTGGGAGGAGGGTTTGAGCGACGCCTCGGCTAGGGGATTGAAGAGGGGTTCTGAGTTGCTCTCAGGGCAAATGCTTTAGTACAATACTAGTTCTGCCTTAATAATAAGCAATAAGAGGGAGGAAAGAAACCAAGGAGGTACACAAAAAACTCTTCTTCTCACTGCTGCTGAAGAGATGGATTAGGAGGAAGAGGCTAGAATGAAGGAAATAGTGAAGGATAATGAGCTTACTTCTCGTGATTTGAAAAGGTTCAAGAAAAATAATTTATTGGAATCGGCGGACCCCAGTTTTGGGGCCCACCGGGAGCAATGAGGGTCCTAAGTTAGAACTGTCACGGTATTGGCAATTCCACGACAGTTCGAGAACATCGCGATCTCGCGAAGGATGTTGCCCCATCGATCCTCTTCATATCAGAGACACAAATTTCAAAGTCTCGTGTGGAAAGACTTCGATGGTCTTTGGGTTTTCAGAATTGTTTTGCTGTTCAGAGTTCTGGACGTAGTGGTGGTCTGGGTGTCTTTTGGAATGATGATTTGGTTTTTTCTCTCAAAAGTTATTCCAAGTATCATGTAGATGTTGAGGTTAAGGAATTAGATATGTCTCCATGGCGGCTAACAATGTTTCATGGGGAAGCAAATAGAGGGCAATGCCATAAAACCTGGAACCTTTTAAGGTTTCTGAAAGGAGAATCTGATCTCCCTTAGGCTTGCATTGAGGATTTTAATGAAGTTTTGCAACGAGAAGAACAATTCGGGCCTAATGAGCGTGATGATCACCTCATTGATGACTTTAGAGAAGTGGTGGATATATGTGGTTTATGTAATATTGGTTATATTGGATTGGATTGGACCTAGGAAAGAAGGCTTGCTGATAACTCTGTACAGGTCTGGTTAGATAGGGCTCTAGTTGATGCAAATTGGTGCAGGTTCTTCCCTTTTGTGTCTCTTCGTCATTTAACAACAGCAATATCTGACCATTGCCCTATTCTTCTTAACACCATTCGGGATGAGGGCAATGTTGCAAGGAGATCAGGTGGCAAGATATTTCTCTATGAAAAAATGTGGGAGACGCACAAATGTTTTGCACCTATCATTGAACATTTTTGGAATAAAGGTAAACCCTGTTCGACTATTATTGATACTCATAATAAATTAAGGGATTTGGCTGCTGAGTTGCAACAATGGAGCTACAAGTCTTTCGGAAGTGTTTAGTTAGAGCTGAGAAAACTGAAGAAAAAACTTGAATCCTTAAGGACCGATCCACTTCGAATTGATCCATCCATAGAGGAAAAGAAAATAGAGGAGCGGATTATAGAATTAAATTACAGGGAGGAGGTTACGTGGAGACAAAGATCACGCATATCATGGCTCAAGGAGGGAGATAAAAATACAGCTTTCTTCCATCGAAGAGCAAGTCAGAGAAGACGCATGAATCACATTCACCGGTTAGAGAGGGCAGATGGCACGGTGTATGAGGATGTGAATGAGATGATGCAATTAGTAACAGAATTTTATCAACAACTATTTTCATCTGAAGGAGTTCGCAATTTGGAACTGGTTCTTGATCATGTTCCTGTCAAGGTTACGAGAGAGATGAATGATTTTCTAACTACTCCTTTTCGGGAACAAGAAATCAAGGAGGCGCTATTTCAATTGTTCCCTACCAAGGCCCCAGGGCCAGATAGTTTTCCAGCCCACTTCTTCCAACGTAATTGGGAAATATGTGGGAAAGACGTTGTCAGGACAGTGCTTGCTGTTCTAAATGGAGGAGATATTCCTAAAGAGGTAAATAGTACGTTCATTGTTTTGATTCCTAAGAATGATAATCCAACTAATCTCTTGCAGTATAGACCTATTAGTCTTTGCAATGTTCTATATAAAATAATTTCCAAGACTCTTGCAAATCGACTAAAGGCAGTGTTGCCGGATATCATCTCTATGGAGCAGTCTGCTTTTGTGCCTGGGCGTCTAATCTCTGATAATACTCTGCTGGCTTATGAATGCTTGCATTACATGAAAACTAATAGGGCCAAGAAAAATTCTTTCTGTGCTTTAAAGCTTGACATGACAAAAGCTTATGATCACGTAGAGTGGTGTTTCTTGGAAGCAATGATGAGGAGGCTAGGCTTTCACCATCAATGGGTAAGCATTGTAATGAAATGTGTTACTTTAGTTTCTTATTCAATTCTTTTTAATGGAGAAAAATTGGATTCTTTTGAACCTTCTCGTGGTATTAGACAAGGTGATCCCATATCACCATATCTTTTCGTGCTATGTGCTGAAGCTTTAACTTGTTGTCTAAAGAAAGAGGAAGCAGATCGAAGTATGCAAGGGGTTTAGATAAAATGCTAGTGCTCCAATGATTAGCCATCTCTTATTTGCTGATGATAATCTTCTATTTTTCATGGCTAATAGTGGTTGTTCAGATGAAGTGAATAGAATTCTAACTAATTACTGTGCAGCCTCTAGGCAATTGGTGAATCTATCAAAATCCTCCATCTTTTTTAGCAAGAAATGTGATTTAGCCATCCGTGAGGAGATTAAACAAAAGGTAGGGGTTTTTAACTGTCAATAACAGAGCGCTACTTGGGTTTACCAACCGATGTGGGTCGAGAAAAGGAAGGAAAGTTCAAATTTTTGAAGGACAGAGTGTGGAAAAGAGTACAAGGATGGATGGAAAAGATACTTTCAGCTGGAGGTAAAGAAATCCTTATTAAATCAGTAGCTCAAGCCATCCCAACTTATTCCATGAGTTGTTTCCGCTTACCTACGGGTCTCTGCAATCATATAAATTCCTTCATCAGGTAGTTTTGGTGGGGAAGTAAGCAAGGAATAAGAAAACCTAATTGGGTGGCATGGGATAAGATGACTGTACCTAAGTTTCTTGGTGGCTTAGGGTTCAGAGATATAAATATCTTCAACCTAGCTTTGCTCGCCAAGCAGGGATGGAGGATCTTGCAGAACCCAAGCTCATTGGCAGCAAAGATTATGAAAGCAATTTATTACCTAAATGGTGATTTCCTGGATGCTAAGTTGGGAAGTAGGCCATCACAGACTTGGCGTGCAATCCTTAAAGGACGTGAGATCCTTAATCTTGGAATTATTCGACGGATTGGAAATGGAAAAGATACTCGTATTTGGGACGATAATTGGATTCCAAGGGATTTGATGCTTCGCCCGGTCTGTGCCAAAGAATCTCACCCGCCATAGAAGGTTACTGAACTTATTGATGCTTCTTTAGGAAAATGGAGACTGGATGTTTTGGATAGGTTCTTCTTTGTAACACCCAAAAATTCGTAACCAGAATTCTAAACATTTCTGTGTATTAAATCCCTGTCCAGGAAAGCCAGGGTACACAATACCAAGTTGACATACAGAGTGCATCTTACAAACAGAATAAAATTGTCTTACATAAATACAGCGGTAAAGGTAAATAAAGCATATATACAGCTAGTCAAGTGAAGGCTTCCAGTCCACAGGCGTCTTAACGGCGGATCCAGGCTAGTCCTCCTGATGATTCTCATCGAACAGTTACTCCCCCACTGAGAGGGGGAAAAGGAGCAAGACTGAGTATCACCCATAGTACTTAATAAATCACATCTGTAAATATGCACAATGCACGGGAGACAAAGATAGGCTAGGGATTTATTTGCGTAAAAGCAATTACAAACAATAGTAGTTCGCAAACAGTAAAAAAGTTGATTAATTGAACAATATTAATCCTCCACTGATCAACGTTACACCACGTTAAGCAGGCCTAACCATCTATCCTATCACTATAGCAAATTTTTAGTCAATTTATTATGGCGAGGCTAATCACGGTGAATCTTGACCAAAATGCCCATGACCATGGGCGCAGCTATTCGAATAGATTTTACTCTGGCCAGAGATGTACAACTGTACCCACAAGACACGGCCCCACACACGTTCCCGTGTGCCGGCGTGTCACCACGACACCCCACGAGAGGCTGTGACAGGACCATTCACGCAACCTCTCCCTAACTATCCACACCACGCTGAGGTTGCACCTGCCGATAGGGCACACCATATCGGCCAGGCTACCCCCTTGCCCCACAATGAATCCGAAAGCCGATCAACCCGATCCTGAGTCGACTCAACTCCATCACGCCCATTCTCACCAACGGTGCCTAGGAGAGGGAGGAGATATGTTACAAGCCTAGCCGTTGCCCACGCTGGTTTGTGGTATGTACGATTAATTGCCCAAGGGATTCCTGCGAATCGGTCCTTAACTGCCATGGGTGTGATTAGCAAAACCATGCACCCACAGCACACCATTTAGGTCAAAATTTTAGTAATTTAAGATCAACATGTCCAAAGTTCCATTTCCCGACAGAGAGTCGAACAATAAATGTAAATAAAGTATTTAAATTCCCATGTGAGCTAATGGTTTCTAAGCATGGCAAGCATCCTAACCATAGCCTCTAGTTATATTATTACCTATCTACAAAGATATATAGGAGGAATTAAGTCATAGCAATTAAAATTGCATTATATAGGTCCACTTTTCCACATGAAATGATGAAACAATGCATGTTTATTAATTTAAAACAAACATTTTACAATAAATGGGTACAATATGATTGAGGAGAACGATTTAACTTGTCTTGTTGTGGCTCAGCGAACTCTGCAACGACTTCGTAAGAAACGGGAGGATCGACTGCATCGGATTCTATAACAAACAATGCGCAAACAATTAAAACAGTACACGTGGGCACTGAAACAGGGGTTAAAAGTATTTTTAATGGATTCCGATAATTCATTTTAAATTATTAAAATTACTTTCGGTGCTCTAAAAATTCCCATAAAAATTCTACTAGTGTATTTTGGTAAGGGAAATATAGGAAAAATACTCCTAGCTATGGTATTTTATTATTTTGTATTTCTCTCATTTAGTTAATTCACTAGGCTTTTTTAAAATAATTTCTTGAGTCGTTTTATTTGATATATTTTGTGTGACTTTATTTAAGGGGAAACTCAAGGTGTGACATTCCTAAACATGGATAAGGAGGTTATCTTAAATATTCCTTTAAGCTTAACAGCACAACCTGATTCTTGGGCTTGGCATTATGACAGGTCTGGAATCTTCTCTGTTAAATCTGCTTATCGAATGATTATTCAAATAAAATTGCAAAGAGAGAACTGGTTAGACAGCAGAGCTAGTGTTTCTGATTTGTGTGGCATTGCTAAGTCTTGGAAGTCTCTTTGGGGAATCAAAGTCCCGTCTAAACTGAAGCTTTTTGCTTGGAGATTGTCACAAAATTCCATTCCAACAGAAAAGGTGCGGAAGGAGCGAAATATGAGTACAACTGACATTTGTAGAATATGTGGTGCTGAAGAAGATACTTGGGATCATGCTCTTCTAAACTGTACCATGGCCAAGTGTGTTTGGGCTCTAGTGGACAATGATATTACAGATCTAATTGCTATCACAAATATAAGAGATCCTAGAGAATGGTTGTTTTATATGCTAGAAAATCTAGCTCCCGAAATGATGAGAAAGTTGCTTGTGTCCTGTTGGGCAATTTGGCATGCTCGACACAAAGCTTTATACGATGATGCTTAGGGCTGAAAACGGTCGGAAATGATCGGAAAAACCCTGAAATCATTTCCATTTCCATATTTTTTATTCGGAATCGGAATCGGAAACGGTAATGTCGGAAACGGAAACGGCTTCGGAAAATTCGGAAACATCGGAAATGGAGTTGTTCGGTCGGAAATTCATCGATATCGGTCGGACATCCATGAATTCGGATCGGAAATAACTTTACCTCACATGTGATGTCTAGAGTAACACATATAATTATTAAACATAATAATAGCAATGTCACATAATAATCACCCATCACAGAGATGAACATAATAATAGCGATGTCACATAATAATAGCAATGTCCAACATGACAATATATAAGATTATAATGTGACAATGTCCAAGACCAATATTCAACACAAATGACAAATAAACATAATAGTAAATATCATGAAACACACAAAACAATCATCATTCATCATAGTGTTCTAATCACTTTACGCTACTTTTTTCATGTCATCATTGATCAATTGCTCCCTTATAACATGAAAAACAATAACTAAATCATCATCTAGCCAACAACCAAATCAATCCCAACTTTCCCTTCCTCAATTTTCCTGTCCTCCACACCCGACTTCGCATCGGCAATTACTCACAACCAACGCACGATCCCAGAATCTAGCCACGGGAAACAATCATCTCATTCTCATCCACCCAACTGTGCTCACTGCTCTCACCTTGTCTGAGAAGCCGAACATGACAGAGGAGCCAACGTCGAAGGTGAACCCGTCGCGTCGGTAGTACCCGGAGCTTCCCCCTGGGATGACGTACTTCTCAAGCACCAGCACCCGCGCCCCCTTCGCCACCAGCTACGTCGCCGCACCAGCCCCCCCGATCTCCGACCCCACCACGATCGCGCCGGTCCGAGGAGGCCGAGGGGGCCGGCAGGCGGCAGGCGGGCAGGCAGCCGAGCAGGCAGAGAGGCGCCCCAGAGCGCCGCGCCGTCGGGGCGGTGGACGGGAGGCCGGCGGGGCACCGAACGGGAGGGCAGCGGACGGGGTGGGGCACTGGGCGGCGGCGGAGGCCGGCGGGGCGGCGGACGGGAGGCGGCGGCGGACGGGGTGGGGCACTGGGCGGCGGCGGAGGCCGGCGGGGCGGCGGACGGGAGGCCGGCCGACGGGGCAGCGCGGGTGGCTGAGTGAGAGGCAGAGAGACTGAGCGAGGGGATAAGGTTAGGTGAGAAGCAGTGTAGCTAAATTTCCGAATAAATTTCCGAATAGTATAATCGGTAAATTTCCGAATAAATATGGTAAACTTCGGAAATGGTCGGTAAACTACTGAAATCATTTCCGATACCGTTTCCGAGACCTCAGTACCGTTTTCCGGATCATTTCCGACTAGTACCGAAAAAAACGGAAAACGGTCGGTAAAATCCGGAAAACGGCGTCGGTCGGTTCGGAAATTTTACCGACCGTTTTCAGCCCTAATGATGCTTACCAAAGCCCCTTAACAACTTGGGGCTTTGTTGAATCATACTTGGCTGACATGGAATTCATTAATAATCCTATGCATCTACAGGTTACAAAGAATCTAGCTTGTCATAAAAACACTAGCTGGATGCCACCTCCTGAAGATTGTCCGAAGATTAACGTGGATGCAGCAGTATCTCGATCAGGAAATAAAGGTGCTGTTGGGGCTATTTGCCGTGATGCGTCGGGTAATTTTGTGGCAGCTAGTGCTATGGTTTGGTAAGGTTTATGTGACCCAACTACACTGGAAGCTCTTGGATGTAATGAAGGTCTAGCTATTGCCATGGATTGCAACACTTCAAAGGTTTGCCTAGCTTCTGATTGTCTAGAAGTCATTAAGAGTATTGCTACAAGATCAAAATGCAAATACCAGGCAGTTCTTGATGACATTGAAACAAGAAGACGTTACTTTGAAAAGGTAGAGTTTCGTCATGAAAGCCGGGACCAAAATATGGATGCACATAAATTAGCTAAGTTTGCATGTGCTTTGAATGAGGGGCGTTATGTTTGGATGATAAATCCTCCGGGCTTTGTTGATATACATGCAAACCTGTAAAGTCATGAATTTTATTCCCGACTTTTCTTTGTCTAAAAAAAGCTATAATGAACTTGCATATTGTTGATCATGAACTAAAATCCTCACTCCCATCCCTTCCCTTCCTTTTCCTCTATAGCGGATCAATGCCGGTCTCAATGGATCCCGAGCAGCTCCCCCCCTTGTTATGGCTCCAGTGGTGGTGTGGCATCAGTGACAAAAAGCAGGGGTACGGTGGTATGTCACCCAAGATTTATAAAAACCAAACCGGCTTTGGAAACTGCTACTGAACAATTAAAAACCATTGACTACCGACGAAATTCGATCAAATATTGTCAAACATTAAAATTAGTTTGATATTTTTTAAGATAACCTGTTTATCAAGCAGCTTGTGATCTCAAGTCAGCCCGAAACCTCCAGTTTTCATAAAAACCGAGCTATATTTGTTGGTTTTGTAAATCTTAATGTCACTGTAAAGATTTGAATTGATCAGTAAGACAAGACAATGATACCATGCACCACGGTCTTGGACAAGGCTTAAGATGGCATCAAGCTTGTGACTCGCGACAATGACGCCATGCACCTCTCGGTCTTGGACAAGGCTTAGTCTGCGTTCGACCACCTGGCTCATAGGACCACGCATAAAACGAAAAATATTATTAACACGTGATTAATTAAGTATTAATTATTAAAAAAAATTAATTTGATTTTTTTAAAGATACTTTCATATAACAAATTTTAAAAAAAACACACCGTTTAATAGTCCGAGAAACGTGCTTATAAAAAAGAGAGAATAAACACAAGCCACAAGCACATCGGAATGGAGCATTAAGGTAGCATCAAGCTTATGACTGGCTCCAGTTGATGCTGGTATTCCCATCGTTCCAAAATATATAAATTTTCTAGATTGTTTAGCAAATAGTGAGGTTAGGTCAAAGAGGGATTACTTCAGTTATCAATTTTTGTATTTTAAATTGTTTTGATTCTCTTTCCAAATATTTGATTGACTTTGGAACCATTAAAATAATAAGTATCAGTGTATAAAATACTTATATTACGGTATAAAATTTATATCTTAAATACATATATTTTGAAACAGAGTTAGTAGAACCTAGGGCCAGTGATATTTTTAAAGCGTGGAGTAAATAAATAAACTGGAAAGCACAGACCTTATGATACAGGGAGCGTGAAATATAGAGGGTTAGGATTAGTCTTATTATCGTCACCAAACTATTCTCTCCGTTTCATAATATTATTTCTCTACCTATTAACCAATCACAACCATCTCTTTATTAATTTTTTTTATCTACCTTCTTATCTCAACCAATCATAATTATTTTTGTCGGCGAAGTGGGACTGGGGGTCCCACGTTCTGCGGGGACGCGTGGATCTCCGGTCACGTCAGCCCCTCCGGGCCCACTTTCTGCAGAAGAGAAGACCAGCTATGGTCAATGTCCCGTTGGGCGCCCGGGGCGCCATCTCCATCGGCCCCGGGCGCCGATGCCGGGGTCCGACAGCCGGGCGCCGATGCCCGGGCCCGACGGCCGGGTGCTGATCGCCCGGGTGCCCGGGTGCCGATCCTTCCGGTGCCCGGGCGCCGATCCTTCTGATCCTGGGTGCCGACGTCTAGGCCCGGGGCCGATTGACCGACTACCGATGCTGACTGCCGATGCCGATGCCGATTCACTGGAAGGACTCCGCGGACCAACTTGCCAACTACTCTGCCACGTGTGGGCGTCTCCCGATGGCCCCCCGTGGACCTCCGACCGTGCAGTCAGAAGACTTTTGACTATGGAGGTTTCGTTCACCGTGTAGTCAGAAGCTTTTGACTATGCAGGCCCCTTTTTCCACGACCAGGCGGCAGAGGCGTGCGCCGTCACATCTCTCCGCTCCATCCTCTCACGACGACGTGCAGCAGCAGCACCTGCTCTGGCGTGGGCGTTGCAGGCGAACAGGGGCGACGGGACGTTCCTCCAACTCCGGCATGGGCACCGCAGGTGGAGGGGCGCACAGGAGAACTCACCGGAAGATATCTCCCTCCGCGTACCGGCACTGTGGACTCCCCTAGTTATATATAGGAGGATCCAAGCCGATGAAGGGAAGAGGAGACAGACAGAACGGAGAACCTCTAACTCTCAGCTATCTGCTCCCGAGCTCACACTTTAGCCGCTGTTCCTCTTCCCCGGCTCCGGCCGTGAGCGAGATACACCTTGTAACCACAATACCACATTCATCCACCTTATAGCAAAACACACACAGGAGTAGGGTATTACGCTCCGGCGGCCCGAACCTGTATAAATCCTCGTGTCTTCCTTGTGTATCGATCCCTTCTTCCCCGCGCGATCTCCTCGGTTTGGGCGGTCCTGAACCGCTTCGGACGGTCCAGACTCCTTTGTTTCTTTTACGTCTTCTTCGCGTATCCTTCTTCTACACCCTAACGCCGGCTTTGCCTGAGAACTACTCCCCTGGCCGAATCTCAAAGGGGGGTCTCCAGACCTCCCGCCGTCGAGGTTTCATCCTCCGACAGCTGGCGCGCCAGGTAGGGGGAGTTTCCTTCTCAGGTGGTGCGCCGGCAGCACCGGCGCGCTCCATGGCGAGCGGCCATCATCATCAGCAGGATTCCGACGACGAGTCCGGCGGCTTCACCCCGCCGGACAATGCTAGCCCTCTGGCTCGCTCACCGCGTTCCCCCACGTCTTCCTGGGGGCGCGCGGTGCGCGCTGCACGGGCCGACTTCACCCAGTGGCGGCCTGGCCGAGCGGCCTCGGCACCTCCCTCCGCGGAGGGAGCCGGTAAGTGCCCGGCTGGGTCCGCCACGGCCTCATTCGTGAGGCGCAAACAGGCGCGCCGCTCCACGGCGCGCCACCATCAAGACATCCAGCCGGCGACGCCGCAGGAAGCTCTCCTGGCGGCGAAGGCTCTCCTGCGCCACCCCCCGGCTTCCACCGGGAGCAGCGGCCGGGAAAGGCGGTGGCTCGGTGAAGTCGCCGACCTCGTAGGTACGGCCCATCGCCTGATCACCGCCGGCAATCATGCAGGAGCCGGCGAGTCCTCGCGTTCCGCCTCGCGCCGGGACAGGAGGAAGCGCCAGAAAGCCAAGGCGGCCACTGAGAGCTCCGCCTTGGCCGCTGTGGCCAGCCCCCGGGGCGACACCGCCCACGAGGACGACGACGGCGGCGGTAAGCGGCAAAGGGCCGCACGTGCGCCGCCGCCGCCGGAAATGGCCCGGGGATGGTGCGCCTTCCACCAGACGGACCGGCACGACCTGACGGAGTGCCGCGCCGTCGAACGCTTGGCCAAACGCCTCGAGGAGCGGCAGTAGGCCGAGCCCGGTCGAAGCCCTTGGCTCCCGGGCGCGCATATTAAGCCCCGGTCGAAGCCCTTGGCTCCCGGGTGCGTATCTAGCCCCGGTCGGAGCCTGGCTCCCGGGAAGCGTCGACTGTATCGGTTCTGGTTCCTTGTTTGGCCTTTGGTTTAAAATCTCAGCTCTCCTCCTTTATCAGAGGAACCGACTCAGTCCGGGGGCTTCGGGTCCGGACGCGCATAGGGTACAACTACCCGGACTCCATCGGACGCGATGGCGAGTCCGGGCGGTTCGTCCCGACTCCGTCCGGGGCCTCCGGGCCCGGACGCGCATAGGGTACAACTACCCGGACTCCATCGGACGCGATGGCGAGTCCGGGCGGTTCGTCCCGACTCCGTCCGGGGCCTCCGGGCCCGGACGCGCATAGGGTACAACTACCCGGACTCCATCGGACGCGATGGCGAGTCCGAGCGGTTCGTCCCAACTCAGTCCGGGGCCTCCGGGTCCCGGTGTGATAATCCGGACCACGCCGCCCCGTCAAGCGCGATTCCGGGCAGAGGGTCTCCTCCCGGTGTCAAGAGCTCGCACCCTCGCAAGGGAAGCTGAGCCCGAGCACTGCCCCTGACAAGCCAGAACCCGAAAGCGTCCTCGCTACCCTCGGTAGCGGGGCTTCTGCCCGCTTCCCGCATCGCGGCCTCAGGTCGTGACACGCGAGTTGACCGCTGGGCACACACCAATAATATTCCGCAGGCAGCAAGCGTGGCGCTCGTCGTAGAGCGCCCCTCGCCCGGCGAACGTATGGCCTGGGACTTACCTCCCGGGCCCGACTCTGAGGAGCCCGACCCGGGGCGGCATCGCCAAGGCGAATGCGCGCCTAGGAACGTGGCACCCGGAATGACCCTCACAGGGCGCGAGTACCCGGACAACATCGCCTCGGCATGGGCGGGTCCGGGGAAGTCGTCCCGACGTGGTCCATGTCCTTACCCAGGCCCCCATGCCCGGGCGCATGTCGACCATACGCATCAAGTCGCATTCTAGTCCGGGGCCCCTTGGGTCCCGGGCACATATTTGAGCCGAGGAACGGATTCCCGAATCTGTGCCCCGGGCCCGACACCGAGGAGCCGAACCAGGGCGGCCTCGCCAAGGCGAGTGCAAGCCTAGGAACGCGACACCCGAAATAGGGCGCGGAGCCCGGACAGCACCGCCCCGGCGAGAATGCATCCGGAAGGCCGTCTCACATTCCATATTTCAAGCCCGGGCCCCCGGAACCCGGCTTATATCAAAGCCGTATTTCAGTCCGGGGCCCCCGGGTCCCGGATACATATCTTTAGCGCTGGCCGGGGCCCCCGGGTCCCGAGCGCATGCCTTTTCCCGGCCTCGAGGCTCGCGAGGGAAGCGAGTCCGAGCTCTATCTTTAGGCACTTCAAATATCTTCACAAATCCGTCTGTATAAACATCCTGTAAGTTGGGTAAACCCGGGCCAGCGCTGGACTTCTCCAGAAACTCAGCGCTAGCCTGGGCCCCATGTATATACACTTTACATAAGCAATGTTTTTAATATCCTCCCCGGTCTCGTTCCTTTCGTCGTTTCCCATGTGTTGCGTTCGTAGCATGGGGTGGACAAGGGAACGAACTGGACGCTCTCAAAGTTCACTATGTGTAGAGCAGACTTTTCCCCGGCGGTTCTGGGGACGGTTCATACCACACCAAGCTAGGCACCCGGGGAGACCCCGTTTCTTCCTGGTGTACCGGGCCGAAGCCGTTCTGTCACCTGACCTCTCCTTCGGCTCTCCGGTACAGCGCTACATCGACAAAACATCAAACACGACAAGTATGCAGCCCGACAACCTCGACTCCCTTGAGGAACGAAGGTTCGGGCCCGATCACTTCAGGTTTGGGGTTCGAATCTCCGCCGTATTTTCGTACGGGTTGGAATGAAATCTTCCCCCCGTGGGAAGGCCCCTCCCTGATGATCGGAACTTCCCAACCGGGCTCAGTAAGCCTGGGAGCATCTTTATAAATATTATCTGAAAGCGTATCCTGTAAGTGCCTCAAAACCTCAGCACTGGGCAGGCCCCATGTGTACTCGCCTTCCAGAGTAATATTTTTATTATCGTTTCCGGGCTCGTGCCCTTATCCTTTCTCTATGTCGCGATCATGATGATCTTCCCCCAGGGGCATAATCGGGTCGCGCCCATGCGGTGGCTGGGTGTTGCGCCTAAGCATCTGTTCCCTACCAGCGAGCTACCGTATCCCATCTGCTAAACCCCGGACATCGTCTAAGCCCCGGCTTGCGGTGTCCCGCACTGGTTGGCTTCGGGCTCGGTTTTTTCCGCTGCTAGGGGGCAGATTCCTTATGCGCAATCCTTTCCTCCGCTCAGTCGCGACCGCGAAGAGGCCCCTAGGAGGTGGTAGACGCAACGGCTCGCAGCATGGAGTGGACAAGGGAGCGAGCCAAGTGCTCTCACGATTCATCATGTAGAGCCTGTCGTCGCGGCATCACTGTGCTCCCTAGGCGAACGGGACTCGGGGGCACGGAGGACCCCCGGACCTGGAACACAGAAGGGACCGAGCCTCCAGACTCAACCACTCCGCAAGCCCCGCGCCCAGGTGCTCGCGGCCCCTTGTGGCCGGGCTCTCGGGGCAGGCGCCTACCCCAAGCCCCAGAAAGAGGGCTCGGGCGCTAAGGCGATTCACGGCGGAGGGGCCTGCTGCTCAGCGTTCCCGGGGCTCTGCGTTCCCGGGGGCTGGCAAGGCTCTCGGGCCCGAGAGTGTGATTCCGGGGCCTTGCCGCCCTCTTCAAACCCCCAGATAACTAACCTTATCCAAACTTACGCATTGATTAATCTGTATTTTGCCCCATTGAATGGACAACCTAGGTCCCCGGGGCGAGCTGTGGCGCCCGACCTGGCCAGCTGGTCTGCGGCATCCGCCAAGGCACGAAGGGCCCCTGGACCCGGGAGACGGGAGGGGTCGCACCCGTGGACTCGATCGTCCTGCCAGACTCACCCTCGGGCCCCTCGCAGCCGTCGAGGATCGTGCTCCCGAGGCGGCCGGCTGCTCCAGGCCCCGGGCAGGGGACCTGGGCGCGACGGCGTTTCACGGCGGATCGGCCCGATGCTCGGCGCTCCCGAGCGAGAACAACACTCCCGGTCCCGGGATGGTGCTCGCGAAGCCACGCCGCCCTTCGCAAATATCCAGATACGTTACCTTATCCGGCTTCACATATTCCTCAACTTGTATTTTTCCCTGTATGATCAGCCTAGGCTCCCGGGGCGGATGGCGGTGCCCGACCGAGGCGCCGGGGCCTTCGTTGCCTAGCGACCCCGGGCCCGGGCGGGATCAATTCCCGAGGGGCTCCCGGCGAGCCAAGAGTGTCCTCGTGGCCTCGCTACGCTCTCCGGACCAACGGCGCCCGAGGGCGCGGAGGGCCCCCGGAACCAGAAGAAGGAAGGGGCCGGACCTACGGGCTTCATCGCCCCGCCAAGCTCACCTCCGGACATCTCGCGCCCCCGGGAACCGAGCTCCTGAGGCGTTTCAACGGTCGCGTTCGCCGCCCCCGGGGCCCGATCTCCCGGGGCAAGCGGCCACTACAGGGCCCGGACAGGGGCCATAGGCCCGACGGCTGTTCGCAGCTGCTGGATCTCGCTGTCGGACAACGCCCGATATTTGGCGTTCCCAGACACGAGGCCCCGAACACCAGCAACCTCCGAACAACGCAATAAACCAAGGTACGAAAATATAAACATAATCATATACGTATACGAATGTCTCTCTTTGTACAAGACAGGCAAAACCGGAGCGCAAGCACGAGCGAGACCCCGGAGACGCCGTCGCACGGGGAGAGGTCGCTAGCCTCCTTCGGACCGGACCCCGGACGACGACAGAAGAAGGGCGCCCGGGGGCATGGAGGGCCCTCGGGCCCCGAAGGCACCCGCGTATGGCGTCTGAAGGAAACCGGCGTCTCCCTCAACCTCTTCGTCAGGCATCGGCTCTACAAGAAGTTCACCGCGGTCGAAGAACCCTGCCTCCGGGGCAGCGGGTTCGACCACGGCCTCCCGCGCCTCCTCGCGAACGACCGCGACCTCCTCGCGAACCACCGCGGCATCCTCGCGAACCACCGCGACTTCCTCGCGAAATCCCGCGACCTCTTCGCGATTTCCTCGCGCATGGCGAACTCGCACCCCCGGGACGCGAAGCCCGGCCTCTTGGGCCCGTACGCGTTCTCCCCGGGAGAGTGTTTCCTACTCCCACGCCTCCATCTCGGGCCAGGCACGGGAGGACTCATCGGCGGCGGATTAGGTGGCGGCCTCCAAGCGGACGACGCGCCTCATTGCTGCCGCGGCCTCCGACCAGCGGTCACCACGAAGAACTCGGTGGCGACAGTACGGGCGGCAAGCTACCGCCCCGCCATCGCAACCGCTACCGCCGGCCTTCCTCAACACCTCGTTCCATGTTTTCAGCCCGGTTCCCGGGTGCGTATCGCATCTAAAATCAACAAATTGTCAAGCTACGTCAAGTCCATGGCGAACCAGGCGGACCCCGCGTCCCCCCTTTTATTCAAGACGTGGCCCTGTTCCTGCCCGGGGCTAATCCCGGCCGAGCAACAGGGCCAGGGGCCACTGTCGGCGAAGTGGGACTGGGGGTCCCACGTTCTGCGGGGACGCGTGGATCTCCGGTCACGTCAGCCCCTCCGGGCCCACTTTCTGCAGAAGAGAAGACCGGCTATGGTCAATGTCCCGTTGGGCGCCCGGGGCGCCATCTCCATCGGCCCCGGGCGCCGATGCCGGGGTCCGACAGCCGGGCGCCGATGCCCGGGCCCGACGGCCGGGTGCTGATCGCCCGGGTGCCCGGGTGCCGATCCTTCCGGTGCCCGGGCGCCGATCCTTCTGATCCTGGGTGCCGACGTCTAGGCCCGGGGCCGATTGACCGACTACCGATGCTGACTGCCGATGCCGATGCCGATTCACTGGAAGGACTCCGCGGACCAACTTGCCAACTACTCTGCCACGTGTGGGCGTCTCCCGATGGCCCCCCGTGGACCTCCGACCGTGCAGTCAGAAGACTTTTGACTATGGAGGCTTCGTTCACCGTGTAGTCAGAAGCTTTTGACTATGCAGGCCCCTTTTTCCACGACCAGGCGGCAGAGGCGTGCGCCGTCACATCTCTCCGCTCCATCCTCTCACGACGACGTGCAGCAGCAGCACCTACTCTGGCGTGGGCGTTGCAGGCGAACAGGGGCGACGGGACGTTCCTCCAACTCCGGCATGGGCACCGCAGGTGGAGGGGCGCACAGGAGAACTCACCGGAAGATATCTCCCTCCGCGTACCGGCACTGTGGACTCCCCTAGTTATATATAGGAGGATCCAAGCCGATGAAGGGAAGAGGAGACAGACGGAACGGAGAACCTCTAACTCTCAGCTATCTGCTCCCGAGCTCACTCTTTAGCCGCTGTTCCTCTTCCCCGGCTCCGGCCGTGAGCGAGATACACCTTGTAACCACAATACCACGTTCATCCACCTCATAGCAAAACACACACAGGAGTAGGGTATTACGCTCCGGCGGCCCGAACCTGTATAAATCCTCGTGTCTTCCTTGTGTATCGATCCCTTCTTCCCCGCGCGATCTCCTCGGTTTGGGCGGTCCTGAACCGCTTCGGACGGTCCAGACTCCTCTGTTTCTTTTACGTCTTCTTCGCGTATCCTTCTTCTACACCCTAACGCCGGCTTCGCCTGAGAACTACTCTCCTGGCCAAATCTCAAAGGGGGGTCTCCAGACCTCCCGCCGTCGAGGTTTCATCCTCCGACAATTTTTTATCTTGATTTTAATTTTTTTCAAAAAATAGAAAAGTCCTACTATTATGAAACAGAGGGAGTATTTGTTAAGTTTTTATTTCTTAAATATTCAACTATTCCTTCTAATCAAATCAATAGTCCACAATAATAATTTACTCAATAATCTAAATTAGACGCGACCAGCAGTCCATGCACTATCTTTATTCATCTACTATTTTATTACTCCCATCCTGTCATTGTATCCAAACAGCCATTGGAAAAAACGAAGGCAACAAGTTCTAGAAGATCTCCTGTACCCAACGTATGCAGTTCTGAAGCGCTGACGGCTGAATGGACCGCACGCCTCCACTGTCTCATCACCCGCACGAGTAAAACCCATCGGCTCGCCCGCCCACGCGCACCCGCGTCCCACACTCTCCTCCCACTCCCTCACTTCCCACTCCCAGACACTTGTCCCACTCCCTCCAAACCGAAATAAAACCAACACCCGGACCCGGCAACCGCCGGCGCCGCATTCGACGGCCATCGCCACCGCGCCCCATGGTCGCCGCCGCCGTAGCCGATGCCGGAAGACCGGCCGCCGCAGCGGCGAGGATCCGCCTCTCGTGGCGCGTCGTGCGCGCGGCGGAGGTGCTTGCCCTGGCCGTCCTCCTCTCCCGCTCCCTCCCCCTCCTCCCCGTCGCAGCGGGCGCGGCGTCCTCCGTGCTTCGTCTCGGTGCATCCCTCCTCCTCCACCCCTGCTTCATATTCATCCTCGCCAACGGCATCGTGGTGCTCCTCTTCGCGCTCTCCCGCCGCGACCGCTCCTCCGCCTCCTCCTCATCCTGCTCCGACCGCGACGACGTCCACGACCACTTCCTCTCCTTCGCAGGCGCGCATCTGCCGCTGCCCGCGACCACCGAGGCGGCGGCGCCAGAGGATCAGGAGGGCGCGGTGTTCGAGGACAAGCAGGCGGTGCACGTGACGCCGGCGCGCGCCGCCCCGCGGCGGAGCAGGTCCGAGAAGGTCAACCGCGGGAGGAGGAGGACGAGGACGAGGGCGGCGTCGCCGGAGCTGCGGCGGTCGGAGTCGGAGCGGTGCCGTCGGCGCCGTTCGCTGTCGTCAGCATCCCCGGGGGACTGGGGCGTGGAGGACGACAACGGCGAGGAGGAGGAGTTCCGGAGGGCGGTGGAGGCGTTCATCGCCAAGCAGCAGACGCGGTTCCACCGGGAGGAGTCGTTCGTCCTAGTCGCCGGCGCCGGAGACGAGATGACTACTGCTGTTGCTTCTGCTGCAGTGAAGTGAAGCGAAGTGAGGCCTCTCCAACTCGAAGAGCGTGATGATGAGTGTGAAAGGATCGATCGGTGGGGAAGCGTGTAAAGAATGTCTTGGTGCCTTGTTTAGTGTACAAGTTTTGCCTTTTGTCTCTTGTCCTTCCAGCATCTGGAAATGTTTCTTTTCTTTGCTTGCTTTTTGGCGTGTCTCAGTCACTGCTACTCAATGTACCGCTGGTACCAATCACAGCAATTCAAATTTCTCCGTAGCGCCAAATGAATGACAGGACATAGGACTGGAGCACTGAACCCCGTTTAATGCCACCACCGAAAAAAAACAGGATTTACTGCCTCCGTTCTAAAATAAGTATTCTATTCTAAAATAAATATTTCTAGTTTGTTCTGCGGATATTAAGGTTAAAAAAAATGCTTTGATATCCCTCAATAAATATGAAAAAATTAGAGGTGAAAGGGTAGTGAGGATAAAATGAAAAGAAATTTGAATGTAGAGTGATTGATGGTAAAAGTAGTACTATAAATAGTATTAGAAATACTTATATTTTAGAATAATTTTTAAATATACAGATGCTTATAGTTTAGAACAGAGAGTATGTAGAAATAGACCAATTTTCCTACTGAAAAAAGCAGCTAAAACTAATTTATAAGTAAAACTTTCATATATATATTCTTAACGATTTAAAAGCCAATACAGAAAAATAAACTACGATAAAAAAACATCAAAATTAACTCTAAAATTAAGTTTTAACATTTAAATTTTGGTCACGATTGATAAGTCAACAAACAAAAGATGGGTCTTCTAGTCTATGCGCCTCACTCAACTGTGCTTCAGTGATACAATGTAATGTAAAAAAATGCAGGCTCATTTCAGTGAAATAGAGCACAGGATGGTGCTTGAATTACTTATGGTAAAGATATCGAAATGAAGGGAGATTATTGGTTTTGAGAGAAAAAAAACTATAGCGAAGTTACGTTCTGACGAAATTTATTCGCTTGCACATTCATCTGCGCATTTCAGGAGCCCAGAGATCAAATATCCTCCAGACAACGGATCATCCGCGGAGTGGTGAAATTCACCTGTGCTAAGGCCTAAAGAACATGGACATGACAGCAGGAGCGGTGAAACATCTCAGTGCATTGCAAGCGTGCGTTTTCACCGTATGAATACTCCCAAAGTACACATGCCATGCCGGCCATGCCCCCATCTACTATGCGTGCATGATTGGCAACATGAGTACGTCGATCAATCCAGGTAAAAAAAGTCTAATCCATGCAAGTGAATAGGATATATATAATTAAAGGAGGCGTCTTTAGTTAAAAAAATACATATAAATTTTAATTACTTTTGAACGGTTCAGATCGCTTCAAGATTTCTGCAAAGCAAACTTATATTTGTCTTCGACCCCTCCCTCCCACCCTAACGCCCATGATGCGCTTTGGAGGGGCAATCGTGGCGCTGTCGCCACTCCTCCCCTCCCTACATTGCCATCTTCTCACCCCACTCTTCCCGCCTAGCCGGCACTGACGAGGTTCACCCGATCTACCTCCTTTCTCCGTCTCTCCCTATTCCTCCTTTCTAAGATGAGCATCAGCGACGTGCTCCCACCTGTCATTTTTCTCCGTCCAAGATGGGTCACCTGCCGCCTCCACGTCGTAACCACTCCAGATACCACTCCCCTACCGTCGGTCCCGTTGATTGTTCTTCTTCACCCCCACAGCTTGTTTGCTATCCACCACCGGTCCATCGTCTTCCCGGCTATCCCTCTAAAGCTATCCTCACCGCCTTCTTACCCTTCTCCTAACCTCAAAACCCTAATTCGAAGGAAACGTGCTAGAATTTGGGTGTCGCTGGCACCGAGACTTACTGAGAATATCGCCGGCGTCGTTGCCATCGCCATCCTCTCTTCCTGCCTCCTCAGGTTTAGATGTTATAAAGGCGACCGCAGTTTCTCACAATTTCAGTTAATTGAAACCTAGCAATCCCCATAACTAAATATTGTTGTGACATTTTGTTTAAACTAATCGTCCGATCGGAGAGTTTGTGAGATGGATATGTCAACCAGTTAACTGTACCGATGCATATTGTCGGCGAAATGGGATAGGGGGTCCCACATACCCTGGGGACGCCTGGGTCATCGGCCAAGTCAGTTCCCCGAGGGGCCATCTCGCCTTCGGTCCCGGGGCGCCCGCGCCTTCGGCCCCGGGCACGTCCCCGGGGCGCCCTCGACCTTCGGCCCCGGGCACGACCCGGGGCGCCGCCTCTATCGGCCTCGGGCCCGTCCCCGGGGCGCCGTCCCCACCGGTTTCGGCCCCGAGGCATCGTTGGCCTCGGGCCCGTACCTTGCCTCCGGCGCCATCGTCTCACTCCCTGCCCGGGGCCCACATGTCGGTCTCCGGCAGGATCGATGGACCAGCTCTCCAAATATCAGCATTAATGATGAGGCGACGGGGCACGTTGCCCCTGTCGTCCGCTCCGCCACACGTAAGTGTCTCAGGACGGCCTCCCGTGGACACCTGTCTGCTGTCAGAGGCCTGTTGACTTCTGTGGCGAGGGCGTGCGCCGAAGTCCAAGCAGTCAGAGACACTTGACTTCGGCAGCGTGCTCCATCACATCCCATCACATCCTCACGACTCTACCTCCCGCTGCATACCTACTCCGGCATGGGCTCAGCAGGCGGGGGCGAGAGCGACCAGACACTCCACCGACTCCGGCGCAGGCTTTGCAGGCGGACGTGAGCAACTGGACGTCTTCCAACTCCGGCGTGGGCATCGCAGGCGGAGGGAAGAACCAGAGAACTCTCCAGAAACTCTCTCTCTCTCTCTTGGTGTGCTGGCACTGTGGAAACTCCTTGCTCTATAAAAGGAGGACCAAGCCACCGGCGAAAGGCAGACTGAACAGAGGGCCTCTAGCCCCCAGCTCTCAGCATCCGAGCTCATTCTCAACCTAATGCTCTTCTTCTCCGGCTCCGGCCGCGTGCTGAGCTTACCTTGTAACATAGCAAACCACATTCATCTCCACATAGCATACACACAGGAGTAGGGTTTTACGCTCCGGCGGCCCGAACCTATATAAATCCTCCTGTCTCCCTTGTGCGTCGATCCCACTCTTCCGACGTTCGTTGTTCTCGTCTTCCGCGCGATCTCCTCGTTCGGACCCGGTTCGGACGGTCCGGACTCCTTCTGCTTCGTTCACGGTTCGGACGGTCCGGACCTGCTTCGGACGGTCCGGACTCCTCGGTTTCTTCTACGTCTTCTTCGCGCATCTGTCTTCTGCACTTTGACGCCGGCTTCGCCTGAGAACTACTCCCCTGGCCGAATCTCAAAAGGGGGGTCTCCTGACTTCCCGCCGTCGAGATTTCATCCTCCGACAGCTGGCGCACCAGGTAGGGGGAGTTTCCTTTTCAGGTGTTACGCCGGCGCCTCCACCATCGACGCACTCCATGGCAGGAGGTCACCATCACCGTCGAGACTACGGCGAGGGGTCCGGCGGCTTCACCCCGCCGGGCAACGTGGCCCCCGACAGGGGCCCTGGAGAGGACGGCAAGCTCTCACGTTCCGCGCTACGGCGGAACAGGAGGAAGCGCCAGAAGGCCAAGGCGGCAGCCGAGAGCTATGCCTTGGCGGCTATGGGCAGCCCCCGGAGCTATGATGCCCGCGGAGGCGATGGTCGCAGCAAGCGGCAAAAGGCCGCGCGCGCGCCGCCACCGCCGGCAACGGCCTAGAGGTGGTGCCCCCTCCACTAGACGGACTGGCACGACATCACGGAGTGCCGCACCGTCCAGCGCTCACCCGAGCGTGCCGAGCCGGCCTTAGTTCGGGGATGGTGTGCCTTCCACGACACGGACCGGCACGACATCACGGAGTGCCGCGCCGTCCAGGGCGTGGCCGAGCGTCTCAAGCCGGCCGCAGCCCGTGGGTGGTGCGCCTTCCACGACACGGACCGGCACGACATCACGGAGTGTCGTGCCGTCCAGCGTTTGGACGAGCGCCTCGAGCCGGTCGAAGCCCAGAGGTGGTGCGCCGTCCACGAGACGGATTCGCACGACCTCGTGGAGTGTCGCGCTGTCCACAAGTTGGCCGAACGCGTCAAGAAGTCCCGGCAGGAGCAGTAGCGGGCCCGAGCTCGCTCCCTCTCAAGGGACCTGAGCCCGTGCGGTCGAGCCCCTGGCTCCCGGGCTCATAAATAGCCAGGTCGGAGCTTGGCTTGCCGGCGCGTCCTTTAGCCCGGTCGGCCCAGCTTAGCTCCAGGGCGCCGCGCAAATAGCCCCAGTCGGAGCCCCTGGCTCCGGCGCATATCTTTCCCGGTCGAGCCCCTGGCTTCTCGGGCTGCACATTTAGCCCCGCACGGAGCCCCTGGCTCCCGGGCGTGCGTATCTAGCCCCGGTCAAGCCCCTGGTCCCGGGCGCATATCTCCCCCCGGTCCAGTCACGGAGAAGCTCGCTCCCTCTCAAGGACCTGAGTCCGAGGGAGCTGAGCCGGAGTCCCGCCGATACCAGTAGCGGGCCAAGCGTGCTCGATAGCGGTTCGGATGTCCGAACCGTCGGCGGACGGTCCGGTTGTAGCGACTCGGACCGTCCGGCCCTTAGGCAGACGTCCGAATCCTCGCTCCCGAAACAGGGCAGCCTCGCAAGGGCGAGTAGGGGCCTAGGAACACGGCGCTCGGGACAACATCAACATTCTCATAACCAGATGGGGACCGACAACCCGGATAGCTTTCGCCCGGCGAGAGCGTGTCCGGGAAGGACGTCCGACACTTTCCAAGCCCGAAGAGATCGTCCCGATTCGTCCCACATTCCCGAGAAGCGTCGACTGTATCGGTTCTGGTTCTTTGTTGGCTTTTGGTTTAAATGAAATCTCTCCTCTCCCCCTTTATTAGAGGAAGCTTCCCCTTTCTTTGTCATAGGGTACGACTGCCCGGACTCCTCGGACGCGATGGTGAGTCCGGGCGGTTCGTCCCGACTTCAGTCCGGGACCTTCGGGCCCGGGCGGACATAGGGTACGACTGCCCGGACTCCATCGAACGCGATGGCGAGTCCGGGCGGTTCGTCCCGATTCAGTCCGGGGTTTCCGGTTCCCGGTGTGATAGTCGGACCACGCCCGCCCTGTCTAGCGCGAGTCGGGCAGGCCCGTTCCCGGTCGATAATTCCTGGTTGAACGGCTTCTCTCGGTTGATCGGCCACTCCCGGTTGATCCTTTCCCGGTTGATGGTCTTTTCCGTTGATCGCTGCTCCGGTTGAGAATCTTCTCCGGTGTCAAGAGCTCGCACCTCGCAAGGGAAGCTGAGCCCGAGGGACGGCCCCTGACAGGCCAGGACCAGAGAGCGTCCTCGCTACCCTCGGTAGTGGGGCTCGTGCCCGCTCTTCACACCTTGGCCTCAGGTCATGATACGCGAGTTGATGGTTGGGCACTTTTCTGCAGGCAGCGAGCGTGGCGCTCGTCGTAGAGCGCCCCCCGCCTGGCAAACATACGGCCCGGGACTTACCTCCCGGGCCCGACTCTGAGGAGGCCGACCCGGGGCGGCATTGCCAAGGCGAGTGCGCGCCTAGGAATGTGGCACCCGGAGTGACCCTCACAGGGCGCTAGTACCCGAACCGCATCGCCTCGGCAAGGGCGGGTCCGGGGAAGTCGTCTCGATATGGTCCATGTCCTTGCCCCGGCCTCGTGCCCGGGCACATGTTGACAATACATATCGAATCTTATTCCAGTCCGGGGCCCCCTGGGTCCCGGGCACATATTTGAGCCGAGGCATGGATTCCCGAATCCGTGCCCCGGGCCCGACACCGAGGAGCCGAACCAGGGCGGCCTCGCCAAGGGGAGTGCAAGCCTAGGAACGCGACACCCGAAGTAGGGCGCGGAGCCCGGACAGCACCGCCCCAGCGAGAATGCATCCGGAAGACCGTCTCACATTCCATATTTCAAGCCCGGGCCCCCGGAACCCGGCTTATATCAAAAACGTATTCCAGTCCGGGGCCCCCGGGTCCCGGACACATCCTCCGCATGATAGTCGGGGCCCCCGGGTCCAAGCACATGCCTTTCCCCAGCCTCGAGGCTCGCGAGGGAAGCAAGTCCGAGCTCCATCCCTAGGCGCATCAAGTATTTTCACAAGTCTACCTGTATAAACATCCTGTAAGTTACCGTGAACCCGGGCCAGCGCCGGACTTCCCTAGAAACTCAGCGCTAGCCGGGGCCCATGTATATACACTTTACATACACAATGTTTTTAATATCCTTCCCGGTCTCGTTCCTTTCGTCGTTTCCCATGTGTTGGGTTCGTAGCATGGGATGGACAAGGGAACGAACCAGACGCTCTCACAGTTCCCTATGTGTAGAGTAGACCTTTCCCCGGCGGTCCTGGGGACGATTCATACTACACCAAGCTGGGCGCCCGGGGAGACCTAGTTTCTTCCCGGTGTACCGTGCCGAACCCGTTCTGTTGCCAAACATCTCCTTCGGCTCTCGGGTACAGCGCTACATCGACAAACATCAACCACGACAAATATGCAGCTCGACAACCTCGGCTTCCTCGAGGAACGAAGGTGGCACGCTCCGCTCCGCGTCGCTCGTTACCAGCAAGGCCTCAAGCGCTATCTTTGGCGTCAGGTTAGGGCCCGATCACTTCAGGTTTGGGGTTCGAATCTCCGCCGTATCTTCGTACGGGTCGGAATGAAATCTTCCCCCCGTGGGAAGGACCCTCCCTGTGATCGGAACTTCCCAACCAGGCTCGGTAAGCCTGGGAGCATCTTCACAAATATTATCTGAAAACACGTTCTGTAAGTGCCTCTAAACATCAGCGCCGACCGAGGCCGGGCCCATGCGTATTCGCTTTCCATAGTAATACTTTTATTATCGTTTCCGGGCTCGTGCCCTTATCCTTTCTGTATGTCGCGATCGTGGCGATCTCCCCCCGGGGGCATAATCGGGTCGCGCCCATGCGGTGGCTGGGTGTTGCGCCTAAGCATCTGTTCCCTACCAGCGAGCTACCGTATCCCATCTGCTAAACCCCGGACATCGTCTAAGCCCCGGCTTGCGGTGTCCCGCACTGGTTGGCTTCGGGCTCGGTTTTTTCCGCTGCTAGGGGGCAGATTCCTTATGCGCAATCCTTTCCTCCACTCGGTCGCAACCGCGAAGAGGCCCCTAGGAGGTGGTAGACGCAATGGCTCGCAGCATGGAATGGACAAGGGGACGAGCCAAGTGCTCTCACGGTTCATCGTGTAGAGCCTATCGTCGCGGCATCGCTGTGCTCCCTAGGCCAACAGGGCCCGGGGGCACGGAGGACCCCCGAATCCGGAAGACGGAAGGGACCGAGCCTACAGACTGAACCAACTCCGCAAGGCTCGCGCTCGGACGCCCGCGGCCCCTTGGGGCCGAGCTCCCGGGGACCTGGACGCTACGGCGGATCACGGCGGATCGGCCCGATGCTCGGCGCTCCCGGGGGCGATCAACGCTCCCGGCCCCGGGATCGTGCTCACGAAGCCACATTGCTGCTTACAACATCCAGATATGTGACCTTACCCGACTTTACGCATTGCTTATTCTGTATGCTTGCCCCATTGTACGGACAGCCTAGGTCCCCGGGGCGAGCTGCGGCGCCCGACCTGACCAGCTCTCCCCCAGCGGCCGCCAAGGCGCCAGGCGCTTCGCTGCCTGGCGACCCCGTCTCCGGTCAAGCTTGTTCCCGCGGCCTCGTGGCGCTCCCAGGGCCACAGGCGCCCGGGGGCACGGAGGGCCCCCGGACCCGGAAGACAGGAGGGGTCGAAACTACGGACTCGACCGTCCCGCCGGACTCGTCCCCGGGCCCCTCGCAGCCGTCGTGGACCGAGCACCCGGGGCAGGCGGCTGCTCAAAGCCCCTCGAAGGGAACCTGGGTGCGACGACGGTTCACGGCGAGTCGGTCCGGTACTCGACGTTCCCGGGGGCGAGCGACGCTCCCGGCCCCGGGACCGTGTTCGCAGTGCCACGATGCCCTCCGCAATGTCCAGATACGTTACCTTATCCACCTTTACATATTGCTCAATTTGTATTCTTCCCCCGTTGTATGTACAGCCTAGGTTCCAGGACCGGCCGTGGTGCCCGGCCTGCCCAGCTCCTACCCGGCCCCGGCGAGGCGCCGGGTACTTCGCTGCCGGGGGCCCGCGCCCGGTCAGGATCAGACCCTGAAGGGCTCTCGGTGAGTCAAAGGGCTGTCCTCGCTGCACCCCCTCGGCCAGCGACGCCCGGGGGCACGGAAGGCCCCCGGATCCGCAAGACGGAAGGGGCCGGAGCTATGGACTTCATCGCTCCGGAAGGCCCACGTCCGGATGCTTGTGCCCCGGGAACCGGGTCCCCGGGGCGGGAGACCATCACGATCGCTGCCCCTGGGGACCGAGCTCCCGGGGCAAGCGGCTGTGCCAGGGCCCGGCTAAGGGCCTCGGGCCCGGCGGTTGTTCACGACTGCCGGCTCCCGCTGTCAAGATCGCGCCCGGTATCCGGCGCTCCCGGACACGAGGCCCCGAACACCAGCAACCTCCGAACAACACAATAAACCAAGGTACAAAAATATAAACATGATCATATACATATACAAATGTCTCTCTTTGTACAAGACAGGCAAACCCGGGACGCAAGCACAAGCGAGGCCCTGATCGTACGGGGGACAGTCACCGGTGTACCTCTGACCGGACCCCGGGCGACGTCGGAAGAGGAGCGCTCGGGGGCATGGAGGGCCCCCGGGCCCCGAAGGCGCCCGCGTATGGCGTCTGAAGGAAACCGGCGTCTTCCTCAACCTCTTCGTCAGGCATCAGCTCTACGAGATGGTCGCCGCGGTCGAAGAACCCTGCCTCCGGGGCAGCGGGCTCGACCACGGCCTCCCGAGACTTCCTCGCGAACTGCCGCGACCACTTCGCGAACCACCGCGACGTCCTCACGAACTACCGCGACCACCTCGCGATCTGCCGCGAACACCACGCGAACCACCGCGACTTCCTCCCGAATTGCCGCGACTTCCTCGCGAACTGCCGCGACTACCTCGCGCGCGGCGAACTCACACCCCCGAGTCGCGAGCCCGGCCTCTTGGGCCCGAGCGCTTTCTTCTCGGGAAAATATTTCCTTCTCTCGCGCGTCCATCTCGGACCGGCGCAGGAGGACTCGTCGGCGGCGGATCCGGTGGCAGCCTCCAATCGAACTACCGCGACTTCCTCGCAAACTGCCGCGACTTCCTCGCGAACTACCGCGACTTTCTCGCGCACGGCGAACTCACGCCCTCGGGACGCGAGCCCGGCCCCTTGGGCCCGTACGCGTTCTCCCCGGGAGAGTGTTTCCTTCTCCCACGCCTCCATCTCGGGCCAGGCGCGGCAGAACACGTCGGCGGCGGATTCGGTGGCGTCCTCCAATCGGACGACACACCTCTCTGCTGCCGCGGCCTCCGGCCAGCGGTTGCCACGAAGAACTCGCTAGCGACAGTACGGGCGGCAAGCTGCCGCATCACCATCGCGACCGCTGCCACCGGCCTTCCTCAACACTCGTTCCATGTTTTCAGCCCGGGTCCCGGGCACGTATCCCGTCTAAGGCAACAAAGACGTCAAGCTCCACCAGCTCAAGATGAACCAGACGGACCCAGCGTCCCCTCATTTCTTCAAAGACGTGGCCCCATTCCTGCCCGGAGCGGTTCCGGCCGAGCAACAGGGCCAGGGGCCACTGTCGGCGAAATGGGATAGGGGGTCCCACATACCCTGGGGATGCGTGGGTCATCGGCCAAGTCAGTTCCCCGAGGGGCCATCTCGCCTTCGGTCCCGGGGCGCCGCGCCTTCGGCCCCCGGGCACGACCCCGGGGCACCCTCGCCTTCGGCCCCGGGCACGACCCCAGGGCGCCGCCTCTATCGGCCCCGGGCCCGTCCCCGGGGTGCCGTCCCCACCGGTTTCGGCCCAGAGGCATCGTTGGCCTCGGGCCCGTACCTTGCCTCCGGGCGCCATCGTCTCACTCCCTGCCCGGGGCCCACATGTCGGTCTTCGGCAGGATCGATGGACCAGCTCTCCAAATATCAGCATTAATGATGAGGCGACGGGGCACGTTGCCCCTGTCGTCCGCTCCGCCACGCGTAAGTGTCTCAGGACGGCCTCCCGTGGACACCTGTCTGCTGTCAGAGGCCTGTTGACTTCTGTGGCGAGGGCGTGCGCCGAAGTCCAAGCAGTCAGAGACCCTTGACTTCGGCAGCGTGCTCCATCACATCCCATCACATCCTCACGACTCTACCGCCCGCTGCATACCTACTCCGGCATGGGCTCAGCAGGCGGGGGCGAGAGCGACCAGACGCTCCACCGACTCCGGCGTAGGCTTTGCAGGCGGACGTGAGCAACTGGACGTCTTCCAACTCCGGCGTGGGTGTCGCAGGCGGAGGGAAGAACCAGAGAACTCTCCAGAAACTCTCTCTCTCTCTCTCTCTTGGTGTGCTGGCACTGTGGAAACCCCTTGCTCTATAAAAGGAGGACCAAGCCACCGGCGAAAGGCAGACTGAACAGAGGGCCTCTAGTCCCCAGCTCTCAGCATCCGAGCTCATTCTCAACCTAATGCTCTTCTTCTCCGGCTCCGGCCGCGTGCTGAGCTTACCTTGTAACATAGCAAACCACATTCATCTCCACATAGCATACACACAGGAGTAGGGTTTTACGCTCCGGTGGCACGAACCTGTATAAATCCTCCTGTCTCCCTTGTGCGTCGATCCCCTCTTCCGACCATTCGTTGTTCATCGTCTTCCCCGCGCGATCTCCTCGGTCCGGACGGTCCGGACCCGGTTCGGATGGTCCGGACCCTTCTGCCTTCGTTCACGGTTCGGACGGTCCGGACTCCTCGGTTTCTTCTACGTCTTCTTCGCGCATTTGTCTTCTGCACTCTGACGCCGGCTTCGCCTGAGAACTACTCCCCTGGCCGAATCTCAAAAGGGGGGTCTCCTGACTTCCCGCCGTCGAGATTTCATCCTCCGACACATATCGACAAGAAGGATAAGAGGATTCATACACACATATAGCCTGTGATTTACTACTACAGCACTCCGTCAAAATATAAGAAGTACTTAGGTTAGACACAGTATTAAAAAAGTAGGAGGATAAATTAAAAGGTATGAGGTTATAAGTGGATGAGAAGAGAATGTAGATAAAGAAGTTATTATATTTTAAAATAAATTTAATTAAAATACTAAAAATATTATATTTTGAGACACGGAAAGTTGCGTGTAACTATGTGCCAGCCGGATCCTTCTTGCTTGTGCGTCCATGCATGGTGCATGGCCGTAGCTATTAATTTGCTATACTAGAATCTATAGCTAGTTCCTAAAAAAAGAATTTATAGCTCCTAGTCCCTTCGTTTATAAATATGAACTTTTTAGAATAATGTAAGTTAAATATTTATAACTTTATTTGTCAATATAAAAAATCACAAAGATCAATGACATAAGAATAATGTTACTAGATTTATTGTTAAATAAACTATATGATAATATATAATTCTTTTTATTTGAGATTGTCGGAGGATGGAACTCCAACCGCGGGGAGTTTGGAGACCTCCCTTTGAGGTTCGGCCAGGGGAGTTGTTCACAGGACGGCAGCGGCGTCTGGGAGATGATCGATGCTCGGGCGCCGGGGGCCCAGGCTAAGAGATGGCACGCAAGGGAGGCAGGAGAAGTAGACAGGTTCAGGCCGCGCGGAGGCATAATACCCTACTCCTGTGTGTTTTGCTATATGGGAGATGAATGTGGTTTTGGGGTTACAAGATCAGCTCAGAAGTGCTCTGGAGCTAGCCCTCCCTTTGGTAAAAAGAGACAGAGCAAGCTAAAGAAGACGAACAGTAGTTCCGTCCCCAAAAGCCCCCTTCCCTGTAGGCATGGATCCTCCTATTATCGATAAAGGGGAGTCCACAGTGCCAAGTACACAGAGAAAGCCTTTCGGTATGGTATGTCTTGTCGCACGCACCCGGCCGCCTGCTGAGCCGCGCCGGAGGCGCGTCTCGTCGTCGCCTCGCTTGGCGGCTGCGGTCGGCTGGATTATGAAGATGTTGTTGGCTCAGCACGTCCGTGTTAACGCCAAAATTTGGCACGGCTCATATCAGATTCGGTAAAGATAGAAGCTATATCAACCGGAGGAAATTAATCCAAAGGAAACCGGATTTGAGAAGGAATCGTGAAGACCACATTATGGCAGTTATTTATCTTATCTATTAGATAGTTTTATCTTTTAGGAAACCTGATCTCTTGTCCGATCAGGTCTGTTAGTTTTCCTTTTCTAGTTAGGAAAGTCCTGTTCCGTGTCCTATAAGGACTCATGTAACTCGGGGTATAAATACGTACGCCTGGGCACCTTGTAAATTATCCACACAGATCAATCAAATTCGGCGCATCGCCAACCTTTCGACGGGTTCTTGCTTCTCGAGCGGGGCTGCATCGGTTAGGTCCGAACTCCTGCGAGAGGGTAAGACTCGTCACCCCTTACCCAGGTGTATCTGCCCTGTCTACGGCTGCATCGGTTCGGTCCGACCTCTTAGGCGGATCAGGTATACCACATCACGCATGCGTAGATCTTATCAGCTTACTGGGGGCGATTTATCATCAGTTCGTGCTGCATCGGTTGGGTCTGACCTACTGAGCTGCCAGCAATAAATCGTTCCTGCTAGGTTGATGGTTTTTGCGCAAGTGTCTTATCGGAATGTATAGCCGATGAGTTATCTTATTACATCATGGTTGCATTAGGTCTATCAGCTTGTTGAGGTTCCTTTATTATTATTAATCTGTGCTGCATCAGTTAGGTCTGAACTACTAGATTGATAATAATAGATTTATCCTTGTCGAGCCGATCGGTGTATATGCGACGTTCTATCGGAGTGCTTAGCCGATAGGTTATCTTTTTATAGAGCCGACTGTATTATCTTTACTATTTTGGTCATCTATATTACCATCGGTTTTCTAGCCGATGCACATGTGTTTCCTTGGCAATCGGCTAGCTTACTATTCTGCCTATCTATTTTATCATCGGCTTCTAGCCGATGCACATATTATACTAACAGCTTATCTATTTGCTTATAGCTTTATCGGTTTCCTAGCCGATATACAGGTGCCATCGGCCATCGGCTACAAGGAACCTACATCAGTCCGTATCGGCCAATAGCCGATGTGCAATTGCTGCTGACCCGGGCACGAGCACAAGCGAGGACACGGGCACAAGACCCGGGCATGGACAGCTGGGGCCCGGACAAAGTTTTATCATCGGCTTTCAGCCGATGCTCAAGCATTCCTTCGGCAATCGGCTAGCGGGATTCTTATTGGCCGATTGAATCCCTGAGCTAATATTCTCCTTGTCAATTGCGGGGTCAAATTGACTGGCACGCCTACGAACCTCAAATATTTTAGGACCTGCACTGGAGCTAAGCAGATCTCCCAGGCCTTCGTATGTTCAATCGCATCAAACCAAATCATCAACAAGCTTCTTGGCACACCCGGTGGTTTTTGGTGCGAACATATTTTTGGCACGCCTGGTGGGGCACAGAACTTCGACATGGCTGGAAAAGAGGTCAACAAAGATGATAAAATCCCAGTTACAATGCAAGATTTGACCGAAGAACAGAGACAACAAGTGGAGCAGAACATCAATGATTTTCGGAAGCTTTGTTTAGAATCCTTCGGTATGACAGATCAAGGGCCGATTCAGAAGTCGCAATTTCCAAAGCCTGTTCTGATTGATGAATCGAGCCATACATCACCTGCAAGTTCACAGAAGCAACTTCAAGACATGGTTAATGAAGCAGTTCATCATGCATTGATCGATCAATCTGGGATATTGGTGAACACATTACAGAACTTGATCATGAAGGCAGTGGAGCCGATTCAGCTGGCTGGGGGGCAACAAGATGGGATTTCTCAAGGATATCAAACTGCGTACTATGGGGGGCATCGACAGAGTTATCCAGAAGTTATCTCTGAATACAATTATCAGAGGGTATATCAGAGGCAAAATCGGCTACAAACTACACCTCTGCGTTGTTACAATGAAGATCCAAGAGAAGAAGATTTATCGGCAAGAATCACAGAGGTGATGAAAGAACAATTCGGCTTAAAGCCGAAGGAAGAAATATTTATGTATCGGCATCCATATCCAGATTGGTTTGATAGAGTTCCATTGCCACGCCGATACAGAGTACCAGACTTCTCCAAATTCTCAGGGCAAGATGATGTATCTACAGTGGAACATGTCAGCCGATTCTTGGCTCAATGTGGAGAGGCATCGGCAGTAGAAGCTTTGAGAGTTAGACTCTTCCCATTATCATTATCCGGATCGGCCTTTACATGGTTTTCTTCATTGCCACCTAACTCAGTTCGAGGTTGGGCCGATCTGGAAAAGCAATTCCACAAGTATTTCTTTATGGGAAGTCAGGAGATGAGTTTGATAGACTTAACATCGGTAATACAGAAGCCGGAGGAATCAGTCGCAGAATATATCCAGCGGTTTCGTAATGTTAGAAGCCGATGTTATAGTTTAAGTCTGGATGATGCACAGCTGGCCGAGTTAGCATTCCAAGGTTTGTTGGCTCCGATCAAGGAAAGATTTTCATCAGAAGACTTTGAGAGCCTAGCACACCTAGTACAGAAGGTATCGGTTCATGAAAGCCGACTTCAAG
The DNA here is from genome assembly GCA_003991445.1 of Oryza meyeriana var. granulata. Classification (NCBI taxonomy): domain Eukaryota; kingdom Viridiplantae; phylum Streptophyta; class Magnoliopsida; order Poales; family Poaceae; genus Oryza; species Oryza meyeriana. Next base: position 92,329 of record RYFJ01001831.1, read on the forward strand.
AGGCCAGGAAGGCATATTGAGGCCCAAACAGAAGAAGAATTTCGAAGTTTGATAACAAACTCCGAAATTGGGGGGCATGTGTTAACGCCAAAATTTGGCACGGCTCATATCAGATTCGGTAAAGATAGAAGCTATATCAACCGGAGGAAATTAATCCAAAGGAAACCGGATTTGAGAAGGAATCGTGAAGACCACGTTATGGCAGTTATTTATCTTATCTATTAGATAGTTTTATCTTTTAGGAAACCTGATCTCTTGTCCGATCAGATCTGTTAGTTTTCCTTTTCTAGTTAGGAAAGTCCTGTTCCGTGTCCTATAAGGACTCATGTAACTCGGAGTATAAATACGTATGCCCGGGCACCTTGTAAATTATCCACACAGATCAATCAAATTCGGCGCATCGCCAACCTTTCGACGGGTTCTTGCTTCTCGAACGGGGCTGCATCGGTTAGGTCCGAACTCATGCGAGAGGGTAAGACTCGTCACCCCTTACCCAGGTGTATCTGCCCTGTCTACGGCTGCATCGGTTCGGTCCGACCTCTTAGGCTAATCAGGTATACCACATCACGCGTGCGTAGATCTTATCAGCTTACTGGGGGCGATTTATCATCAGTTCATGCTGCATCGGTTGGGTCCGACCTACTGAGCTGCCAGCGATAAATCGTTCCTGCTAGGTTGATGGTTTTTGCGCAAGTGTCTTATCGGAATGTATAGCCGATAAGTTATCTTATTACATCACGGTTGCATTAGGTCTATCAGCTTGTTGAGGTTTCTTTATTATTATTAATCTGTGCTGCATCAGTTAGGTCTGAACTACTAGATTGATAATAATAGATTTATCCTTGTCGAGCCGATCGGTGTATATGCGACGTTCTATCGGAGTGCTTAGCCGATAGGTTATCTTTTTATAGAGCCGACTGTATTATCTTTACTATTTTGGTCATCTATATTACCATTGGTTTTCTAGCCGATGCACATGTGTTTCCTTGGCAGTCGGCTAGCTTACTATTCTGCCTATCTATTTTATCATCGGCTTCTAGCCGATGCACATATTATACTGACAGCTTATCTATTTGCTTATAGCGTTATCGGTTTCCTAGCCGATATACAGGTGCCATCGGCCATCGGCTACAAGGAACCTACATCAGTCCGTATCGGCCGATAGCCGATGTGCAATTGCTGCTGACCCGGGCACGAGCACAAGTGAGGACACGGGCACAAGACCCGGGCGTGGACAGCTGGGGCCCGGACAAAGTTTTATCATCGGCTTTCAGCCGATGCTCAAGCATTCCTTCGGCAATCGGCTAGCGGGATTCTTATTGGCCGATTGAATCCCTGAGCTAATATTCTCCTTGTCAATTGCGGGGTCAAATTGACTGGCACGCCTACGAACCTCAAATATTTTAGGACCTGCACTGGAGCTAAGCAGATCTCCTAGGCCTTCGTATGTTCAATCGCATCAAACCAGATCATCAACAAGCTTCTTGGCACACCCGGTGGTTTTTGGTGCGAACAGTCCGGTCGTCGCCTCCCTCGGCAGCTGCAGGCGGCTAGACAGTGAAGATACGACGGCGCACGCCGTCGCTGCCAGGGTGTGGAAAACCGAAGCCCTCTGACTGCACTGGGAGTAGGCCGACAGGGGGTCATCATGAGAGCCCACGCATGCCCCACCGGAGCCGCGCCCCGTCACCTTGCCATTAATGCGGGTAGTTGGTGAGCTGATCCGCTCGAGTCATGCTCGTGCCCAGGGACAGGCCCCGGGAGCGAAGCTGCGAGCCCCGGGCACGGGAAGGGAGACCCGGGATCGGGAGGAGACCCTGGACCGGGAGTCCCAGTAATGTGCTCCAGGAGCATGCCCCGGGATCGGAGCTGCAGCCCTAGGCACGGGGACGAGACCCGGGACCGGGAATGTCCTCGGGCCCCGGAGCCCGATGTGGGCGCCGTCGCGAGGCGTGCCCGGGGAAGGTGCACCCGGGCCCGGGCAGTGCTCGGGCCCTAGGCATTCAGCGGGAGAACGGCTGTAGCTTGCAACCACTTGTGCAGAATGAGTGCCCCGGAGAGGCTGACGTGGTTGAAGATCCACGCGTCCCTGGGGTATGTGGGACCCCCATTCCCGTTTAGCCGACAGTGGCCCCTGGCCCTGTTGCTCGGCCGGGATTCACTCCGGGCAGAAACAGGGCCACATCTTGGAGAAACAGGGCCACATCTTGGAGAAACGAGGGGACACGGGGCCCACCTGGTTAGTCATGAGGTGGTGGAGCTTGGCGACTTGCTGCGTAAACTGGGCTTGTTTGCCGAGAACAGATACGGGACCGGGACCCGGGGGCCCGGGCTGGTATATGGAATGAATCGGGGCGACGTCCCCGGACCCGCTCTCGCCAGGGTGATGCTGTCTGGGTAATCGCGCCCTGTCTGGCTGCGAAAATGTTGAGGAAAAGCTGGCGGCAGCGACCGCGATGGCGATGCAGCAGCTCACCGCCCGTACAGTCACCACCGAGATCTTCGTGGCGACCCGCCGGCTAGAGACCGAGGCGGCATAGAGGTGCGTCGTCCAATTGCAGGCCGCCGCAAAATCTGCCGCCGACGAGGCCTCCCGGGCCCGGTCCGAGATGGAGGCACGGGAGAAGGACATATCCTCCCGGGAGGAACGCGTCCGGGCCCGAGAGGCCGGGCTCGCGGCCCGGGAGCATGAGATGCCATGCACGAGGAAGCCGTGGTGGTTCGCGAGGAGGCACAGAGAGCCGAGGCTGAGACTGCTGCAAGGGTGGCAGGGTTCCTCGTCCGCGGCGAGCACCTTGTGGAGCCGATGGCCGGCGAGGAGTCTGAGGAAGGCGGCAATCCCCTTCTGGCACCGTCCCTGGCCGTCTTCGGGGCCCGGGGGCCCTCCATGCCCCCGAGCGCTGCCGACCCGGGGAGCGCAGCGAGGCCGCGGGAAAAGGCCACTGGAAGAGAGAACATACGAAAAGAGCCCCGCGTGGGTTAGGTATGGCCAAAGTGCTAAGCTCGTACCTTTTGACTCGTCGGGAGCCCCTCGGGAACCGACCCTGACCGGGCACGGGGTCGCCAGGCAGCGAAGCACCCGGCGCCTCGATGGTGGCCGGGGAGGAGCTGGCCAGGCCGGGCACCGCAGCCCGCCCCGGGAATCTAGGCTGGCCCGATGGGGGTTTATGCCCGAGACCCCGGAGTATCGACAGTGCCCGAGGCGCGGTCCACGACCCGACCATCAGGCCTCAGCAACCGGGGCAACGCTAACCCAACGGCCCTCGCGCCAGGCCCTGGCAGATTCCGCTTTGCCCCCGAGGCCGAGGAGAACGAAACACATGGCCATACAAACGAGGGAAGAATAGAAATTGAGCAATGTTTAAAGTGGGATAAGATTACATATCTGGAAGTTGAAAAGGGTGGTGTGGCTCTGCGAGCACGATCCCAGGGCCAGGAGTGCTGCCAGCCCCCGGGCCGGGAATCGGCACCGGAAGTGAATCTGGGATGGGGCCCCCAGGCTGGGGCCCGAGCACCGTCCAGGCTCGGAAACGCCTTCCCCGGGCGCATTCACCTCGGGCCCCGGGTCCCGGGGACGTTCCCGATCCCGGGGCACGTTACCGGGGCGCTGACCCGAGCACGCTACTTAAGCCTGCTGGGGATGGGTCTAATCTGCACACGGTGAACTGTGAGAGTATTTGGCTCGTTCCTTTGTCCATTCCATGCTACGAACCGTGACGTCAACCACCTCCCAAGGGCCTCCTCGCGGTCGCGACCATGCGGAGGAAAAGATCACGCATAAGCATTTCACCCCTACCTCCGGAAAAACCGATCCCGAGGCTAGCTAGACGGGGCACCGGAGCCGCTGGAGCCCGGGGCGTCGCGCAGAGGGGCGCCACCACGGCCCCATGGGCTCGACAACGCCCCGGGCCTAGCACGTGGGGACACGGTAGCCCGTTGGTAGGGAACTGATGATTATGCGCAAAACCCAGCCGCCGTACGGGCGCAGCCCGATTATGCCCCTAGGGGGTGAGACTGCCACGAACGCAACACACGGAAAAAGACGAAAGGCACGAGACCGGGAAGGATTTTAAAAATGCTGCTCAGTAAAGGGTATACACATGGGGGCCCTGGCCAGCACTGAGATTTGGAGAAATCCGGCGCTGGCCCGGGCGCACCGCAACTTACAGGATGTGTTTACAGATAAAAATTTGCGAAGATGCTCCCAGGCTTACCAAGCCCGGTCGGGAGACACCGATCACCAGGAAGGGGCTTTCCCACAGGGGGGAAAGTTTATTTCTTTCCGGCACGTGTGAGGACACGGCGGAGGACTAAGTCCCCGACCTGGAGTGATCGGGCCCGAACCTTGCGCTGGTAGTAGCGCTTGAGGCTGTGCTGGTTACGACCGACACAGAGCGAAGTGCGCCACTGTCGGTGACGATTTGACGCGATGTAGCATTGCGGAGTACCTCGCTGACGAAGCACACCGGCTGTTGTTGCATGCGCCCCTACCCCGGCCTGACGGGGGCCGGGAGCACGGGCTCAGCTCTCTCGGGAGGGAGCGAGCTCTCGTGGTCGGGGACAGATATGTGCCCGGGATCCGAGGGCCCGGGCAAAGATGTGGAATGTATCGGGACGACCTCCCCGGAACCGCTATCGCCAGGGCGATGCTGTCGGGGTTATCGTGCCCTGTTGGAGCTGTCCCGGGTGCCGCGTCCAAGACACGCACTCGCCTTGGCGAGGCTGTCCGGGTTCGGGCTTCCCGGTGTCAAGCCAGGGGCGCGGATCCTGGGACATGGACCCTGGACCCCGGGGCCCTGGCTCGAATATGATATGTGCCCGGGAGCCGGGGGCCCGGGCAAAGATGTGGAATGTATCGGGACGACCTCCCCGGAACCGCTATCGCCAGGGCGATGCTGTCCGGGTTATCACGCCCTGTTGGAGGTGTTCCGGGTACCGCGTCCAAGACATGCACTCGTCTTGGCGAGGCTGTCCGGGTTCAGGCTTCCCGGTGTCGAGCCAGGAGCGCGGATCCCGAGACATGGACCCTGGACCCCGGCGCCCCGGCTCGAATATGATATGTGCCCGGGACCCGAGGGCCCGTGCAAAGATGTGGAATGTATCGGGACGACCTCCCCAGAACCGCTATCGCCAGGGTGATGTTGTCCGGGTTATCGCTCCCTGTTGGAGGTGTTCCGGGTGCCGCGTCCAAGACACGCACTCGCCTTGGCGAGGCTGTCCGGGTTCGGGCTTCCCGGTGTCGAGCCAGGGGCACGGATCCCGGGACATGGACCCTGGACCTCGGCGCCCCGGCTCGAATATGGTAAATATGTGCCCGGGACCCGGGGGCCCGGGCTGAGAAGTGGAATGAATCGGGACGACTTCCCCGGACCCGCTCTCGCCAGGACAAAGCGGTCCGGGTTATCGCGCCCTGTTGAAGTTGTTCCGGGTGCCGCGTCCCCAGACACGTACTCGCCTTGGCGAGGCGGTCTGGTTTCGGGCTTCCCGGTGTCTGGCGTGGGGCGCAGATCCCGGGACATGGACCCAGGACCCCGGGGCCCCGGCTCGAATGTGGCCCCGGGCGGCCGATCCCGGGCCATGTGCTTGTCGGGCAAGGGGCGCTTGACGACGAGCGCCGCGCTCACCACTTGCGGGGTTGCCGCTATGTAGAACAGCAGGGGCTCATCTTGAACCGGTGCCACGAGGACAGGGGGAGTTGTCAGGCACCTCTTGAGCTCGTCGAGGGCTTGATCAACCTCATCCGTCTAAGTGAACTGCCCGGTCTTCTTGAGAAGCTTGAAGAGGGGGAGGGCACGCTCTTCCAGCTTGGAGATGAAGCGGCTGAGTGCAGGCACGCACCCGGCCAGCTTTTGAGCCTCCCTGAGCGAGTTGTCCCTCCTCGGGTACCCGGGCCGGATGGTCCTCGAGGCCGAAAGTGATCTGGGTGTCCGACCACTTCAGCCTCCGAGCGGCCGCTGGGCCCGGGGTCGAGGCCAACAACTTGCGCTTCATGGCTTTGATGCCACGGCGCGAGGAGCGGGCGTGCGCCCCGCCATCGAGGGTGGCGAGGACGTTCTCGGGTTCTTATAACTCGAGAGGTTGCTCCGGATTGGGAGCGGGCTTCGGACCGTTGATCGGCCTGACCGTTGCCCCAAATCGGACCGTCCGCCTAGGGATCGGACTATCTGAATCAGGGCGATCAGACCGTCCGCCTTAGGATCGGACCGTTCAAATCGCCCCGATCGGGCTTGGCCTACTGCCGCTCCTGCTGGAGCTTCTTGATGCTCTTGGCGAGGCGCTACATGGCGCGGCACTCCGTAAGGTCGTGCCGGTCCGACTGGTGGAAGGCGCACCACTTCCGGGCCATTGCCGGTGGTGGCATGGCACTTGCAATATCTTTTCTTCTTTAGTTCTTCGGCTGAAGGAATCACGTGATTTGGCGGCAGTTGTATCTGCTTCTCTTGTAATAGCAAGTCAAAGATTTTATCGGCTTTACTAATATCAAAATCATACCGCTCCTCCTTGCCGACATCCTTGACCCATGGGCATGATACTGATTTCTTATTCCTAGCCCACTCCGCCAATCCAACCTCAGCATTCGATCCCTCATCGTCTGAGCTTGATGAATAAACTTGAACTTGAGCAACCCTTCTCTGGTACTTATCCCTTTTTGCCTCTTGAAATCGGCTTTCATGAGCCGATATCTTCTGTACCAGGTGCGCCAGGTACTCGAACTCTTGCGAAGAAAATCTCTCCTTAATCGGCGCCAAGAGACCCTGGAAAGCCAGATCGGCCAGATGCCCATCACTCAGGTTTAAACTATAACATCGGTTTCTGATATCCCGAAATTGCTGAACATATTCCGGTACTGTTTCATCTGGTCGTTGCTTAACCGATGTCAAATCTGATAGTCTCAACTCATGAATTCCAGCAAAGAAATATTTATGAAACTGTTTTTCTAGATCGGCCCACCCCCGAACGGAATTCGGTGGTAATGAAGAAAACCACGTAAAAGCCGATCCCGATAATGATAAGGGGAAAAACCTAACCATCAGAGCCTCTTCAGCCGATGCCTCCCCGCACTGTGCCAGGAATCAGCTGACATGTTCCACTGTAGACATGTTATCCTGCCTTGAGAATTTAGAAAAATCCGGGACTCTGTATCGGTGTGGCAATGGAACCCTGTCGAACCACTCAGGATATGGATGCCGATACATGAATGTTTGTTCCTTGGGCTTGATCCCGAACTGCTCCCTCACTATTTCAGCAACCTTAGTTGATAGATCTTCTTCCCTCAGGTTGTCTTGTTGATACTGCACGGGTGGAGTTTGTTGCCGATTCTGTCTATTATATTCCCTCTGGTAAGTACCTGGATCGGCCCCGTCTCCTGGGTAATTTTGCTGATACCCTCCATAGTAAGAAGACCGATGGTACCCAACAGGAATATCCTGTTGCCCCCTAGCCTGGTTCTGTGCAAACATGTTTTCTGGTATATCTCTGCTAATGTTGTAAGCAATCTGAGTTGATTCAACCTTCGGTGGGAGGTAAACAGGACCCCGAGCAGGCTCTTGAATAATTGTTCCATCCACCGTCTTCTTTATAAGATTATGAAGTGTGTTTACCAGAATTCCGGACTGATTAATGAGCGCGTGATGAACTACTTCATTCACCATCTCTTGTAAGGGTTTTACTGGTGGACTCTCAGGTGGCGTACGGCTCGATTCTCCAACCAATACTGGTTTCGGAAACTGGGATTTTTGAATCGGCCCTTGCCTTGTCATGCTGAAGGACTCTAAGCACAGCTTCTGAAAGTTGGCCATAGTTTGCTCAATTTGTTGTTTTTGTTCTTCTGTTAAATCTTCCAAGCTGACCGGAATTATGTTGTCTGTTTTAACTTCTTTCCCGGCCATGTTGCCAATCTGATTGTTGAAAACTTCGCACTGAAACTTTGCGTTGAAACTTCGCATCCCACCAGGCGTGCCAAAAACGTGTTGACGCCGAAAACCGTCGGGTGTGCCAAAAAGCTTGCTGACGATCTGGTTCGGCGTCTGGGAGACACGCGAAGGCCTGGGAGATTTGCTTCACTCCAGTGCAGGTCCTAAAATCTTGAGGTTCGTAGGCGTGCCAGTCAATTTGACCCTGCAATTGACAAGGAGAGAAGATGTCAAATTCGTGAGCCAATCGGCTGGAAGCCGGCTTGGACTCATTTCATCGGCTGATAGCCAATACGCACTTGTTCGCACCAAAAACCACCGGGTGTGCCAAGAAGCTTGTTGATGATCTGGTTTGATGCGATTGAACATACGAAGGCCTGGGAGATCTGCTTAGCTCCAGTGCAGGTCCTAAAATATTTGAGGTTCGTAGGTGTGCCAGTCAATTTGACCCAGCAATTGACAAGGAGATAAAACAAATTAGATCACCGCTCCAATCGGCCGATAAGCTGATACAGTCGATGGCGCCAACAGTACTTGTAAATCGGCTGCGCTTGTACTCGGGCCCTTGTCTTCGCGCGTGCTCGTGCCTGGGTACTAGTTGTCCGTGTCCGCGCCCGGGTAGTCGTCCTGTTGCCCACGCCCGGGACCTCGTGCCCGCGCCCGGGTCTTTGTGCCTGCGCCTGAGTCTTCGTGCCCGCGCCCGGGTACTTGTCTGCTTGTTCGTGCCCGTGCCCGGGCCCTTGCTCCTATTCAATCGGCCGATACTCCTAGCCGATAGCCGATAGCATCTGTATATCGGCCGTGCCCGGGCTCTTCTTCGTGCCCGCGCCCGGGTACTTGCTCGTGGTCGTGTCCGGGGAGAAGCAAGGAGGAATGACGATTGCCGATAGATCACCTGTACATCGGCCGGAAGCCGATGATGATATAAGCAAGTAATATACCAGCCGACTGCCAAATAAAACAGTAAGACATCGGCTAGAAGCCGATGGTAAAACAGATAGGCAGAAATAAAAGACAATGCAGTCGGTTGTCTAGTAACAGATAACCTATCGGCTAAGCACTCCGATAGAACATCGCATAAACACCTATCGACTCGACAAGGATAAGATTATTACTATCAGTCTAGTAGATCGGACCGAACCGTTGCAGCACAGACCAATAATGATAACAGAACCTCAATGGGCCGATAGATCTAATGCAATCGTGATGTATAAGATAATTTACCGGCTATGCATTCCGATAAGACACTTCCACAGAAGCCATCTGCCTAGCAGGAATAACTTATCGCTCAGTTTAGTAGGTCGGACCCAACCGATGCAGCACAAACTGATGATAAACTATCCCCAGTAAACCGATAAAAACTATGCACGCGTGATGTGGTATACCTGATCGGCCTAAGAGATCGAACCGAACCGATGCAGCCGTAGACAGGGCAGATACACCTGGGTAAGGGGTGACGAGTCTTACCCTCTCGCAGGAGTTCGGACCTAACCGATGCAGCCCCGCTCGAGAAGCAAGAACCCGTCGAAAGGGTGGCGATGTGCCGAAGTTTATTGATCTGTGTGGATGATTTACAAGGTACCCGGGCATACGTATATATACCCCGAGTTATTACAGTCCTAATAGGACACGGCACACGAATTTCCTATCTATAAAAGGAAAACTAACAAGTCCTGATCGGACACGAGATCAGGTTTCTCTAAAAAGTATTAAAACTACCTAATTTACAGATAAGGTAATTGACTGCCATATCGTGGTCTTCACGATTCCTTCCCAAGCTTGGACTCTTCTGGATTAGTTTCCAATGGCTGATATCGCTTCTTTCCTTAACCGAACATGGTAACGACCCGTACCAAATTTTGGCGTTAACACATGCCCCCCAATTTCGGAGTTTGTTATCAAACTTCGAAATTCTTCTGTTTGGGCCTCATTATTCCTTCCTGGCCTCCTGAAATCGGCTTTCATGAACCGATACCTTCTGTACTAGGTGTGCTAGGCTCTCAAAGTCTTCTGATGAAAATCTTTCCTTGATCGGAGCCAACAAACCTTGGAATGCTAACTCGGCCAGCTGTGCATCATCCAGACTTAAACTATAACATCGGCTTCTAACATTACGAAACCGCTGGATATATTCTGCGACTGATTCCTCCGGCTTCTGTATTACCGATGTTAAGTCTATCAAACTCATCTCCTGACTTCTCATAAAGAAATACTTGTGGAATTGCTTTTCCAGATCGGCCCAACCTCGAACTGAGTTAGGTGGCAATGAAGAAAACCATGTAAAGGCTGATCCGGATAATGATAACGGGAAGAGTCTAACTCTCAAAGCTTCTACAGCCGATGCCTCTCCACATTGAGCCAAGAATCGGCTAACATGTTCCACTGTAGATACATCATCTTGCCCTGAGAATTTGGAGAAGTCTGGTACTCTGTATCGCCGTGGCAACGGAACTCTATCAAACCAATCTGGATATGGATGCCGATACATAAATGTTTCCTCCTTTGGTCTTAAACCGAATTGTTCTCTTATCACCTCTGTGATTCTTGCTGTCAATTCTTCTTCTCTTGGATTTTCGACGTGATAATGCAGAGGTGGAGTTGGTAGCCGATTCTGCCTCTGATATTCTCTCTGATAATTATACTCAGGGACAGCTCCTGGATAACTCTGTTGATGCCCCCCATAGTACGCAGTTTGATGATATCCTTGAGGAATTCCATCTTGTTGCCCTCCAGCCAGCTGAATCGGCTCTACCGCCTTCTTGATCAAGTTCTGCAATGTGTAGGAAAGAATATATAACAAAGCAAGCAGTATAATCGGCCGTATTTAAAAAGAGATAACTTATCGGCTAAGCACTCCAATAACAACATCACATAAAACCCATCGGCTTATTAAGAATAACGTTATTATTCAGTCTAGTAAATCGGACCCAACCATTGCAGCACAGACTGATAATAGCGAGATCTCGATAGGCCGATAGATCTAATGCAATCGTGATGTATATGATAACTTATCGGCTATACGCTCCGATAAGACGCTTGCACATAAAGTATCGACTTAGCAGGACCGATTTATCGCTAGCAGTTTAGTAGGTCGGACCTAACCGATGCAGCACAAACCGACGATAAACCGCTCCCAGTAAGCCGATACGATCTATGCACACGTGATGTGATATACCTAATCAATCTATGAGGTCAAACTGAACTGATGCAGCCATAGATAAACTAAATATATCGTGGTAAGCCGACTACCATAAACCGACTAGAATATCGAACCTAACCGAGGAAGTCCTAGCCGATCGGTAGCCGGGGTGACGAGTCTTACCCTCTCGCAGGAGTTCGGACCTAACCGATGCAGCCCGGCTCGAGAAGCAGGATCCTGTCGGGAGGGTGGCGATACGCCGAAATTGTATTGATCGTTGTGATGATTTACAAGGTCCCCGGGCGCACGTATTTATACCCCGAGTTATACGAGTCCTTATAGGACACGGTACATGACTTCCTAATGATAACAGAAAACACTAATAAGACCCAACCGGACACGAGGTCGGGTTTCCTAAAGATAAGCGCTTGCCTAATTAATATACACAGTAAATAACTGCCATGCTGCGGTCTTCACGGCTCCTTCCCGGAATCGGTCTCTTCTGGATCAATTTTCGTTAGTTAACTGCAATTCTCCCTTTGACCGAATCTGATACAGGGCCTTACCAAATTTTGGCGTTAACACCCGGGCACGGGGGCGAGACCCGGGACCGGGAATGTCCTCGGGCCCCGGAGTCCGATGTTGGCGCTGTCGCGAGGCGCGCCCGGGGAAGGTGCACCCGGGCCCGAGCAATGCTCGGGCCCGAGGCATTCAGCGGGAGAACGGCCGTAGCCTGCAGCCACTTGTGCACAATGAGGGCCCCGGAGGAACTGACGTGGCCGAAGATCCACACGTCCCCGGGGTATGTGGGACCCTCATTTCTGTTTCGCCGACAGAGATAATTTTTATTAATATATTGGTTAAAGTAATGTATTTAAAACCGTATCAAGTCTAAAGTGCTTATATTAACGGAGGGTGGGGCCGGAGCCGCGGAACCCGGTTACACCAGGACGGTACTGCGGCTAATTAGCTATAGGGTCTACGAATCAATGACATGACAATTCTCGCACAAACAATATAGTAGTAATATATTTCTTCTACAGTAAGAAGAGACTGTGGCTTGGCAGTTGGCACAGGGCAATTCTTCATCCTGAAGTACTATAAAAATCAAGGCTGGCCAATTCTTCAGCCTGAGTACTATAAAAATCAAGGCTATAGTACGTTGCCTTTTCAGTTTTTACAGAAAAAGATTGACATCATGGTTGTGATCCTGTGACACTGCACCACATAAGTATATTTCGGGTTTGTTAGTTGATGGCTAATTGTATTGTACTCTATCTATTCTAAAATATAGATATCTTTAGTTTAAATTTTCACTCTAAAAAACGATTTTTCTTAATATCTGGATTTTATTTTTATAAGCGAACCATAAAAATCCCATTTATAAAAATAACAGCGGTCATGTAGATCAAGCTCGTCTGTAAAAACTTGATTTTTACAGACTGGTCTGAAGAGGACCTTCTGAGATTCCGCTTATAAAAATTAATTTTTTTTATATAAAGAAGACCAATTCATATAGGCCTATTAAACAACAAGGCGAAGAGCCCTCACCGACGCGACTCCCGTCAAACTCCCTTACCGATGCCGCAGCTCCCCCAACTCCCCTCAACTCCCCCAGCTCAACGCTGCTGCAGCCATTTCTCCCTACCCTAGCGCCCGCTGCCCTCCCTCCATCCCCCACTGTGGCTGCGGCCCCGGGCCTCGAGCTCGCCGGATCCAGTAGCGCCTCGGGAGCGATGGATCTAGCGGCTCAATGACGGCGATAGTGACGATGGCGGCGGGCAGATCTAGGCGGTGTGAGGTTGTCCACAGTGTCGGTGGGGCAGATCCAGGCGAGCACGGCCACGGCCTCGGCTTCGGTGACGACGATGGGCGAGGCAAGGTCATCCACGGCCACGCCCTCGGCTTCGACGGCAGCGGCAGGCTGATCCAGGCGAGGCAAGGTCGTCCATGGCCACAATGTTGGCTTCGGCGCAGCGGCAGGCGGATCCACGCGAGGCGAGGCGAGGTGAGGTCGTCCATGGCGGCAACGGGCGGACCCAGGCGGCACGAGGTCGTGCACGGCGCCGGCGGGCAGATCCAGGCAAGGTCGTTGCCGGCCGGTGAGCACCCAAACCTTCGCCACCACCGTCCTCCCCGAACCCTAGTTCATTTTCTTTTTTTTTTGGCGCCAAAAATACGCTTTCACAGGCGGGCCTCTTTAGTTTTCCGCTTGTGAAAATTGATTTTCACAGGCGGATCTCTTAGGGGTCCGTCTCATAGGCCTTTACTGACAGGCGGGGCGTCCGGCCACCTACGAAAATCGAATTTAGCCGCATGTAGAAACTATTTTCGTAGTAATGTTTGTCCCAAATATAACAAACTAGGATATATAAAAGGTGACTTTTATCCCCTAAATTTTCCATAATACCTCTAGTATCCCATCATCCAACCAATCTGTTGTCCCGCACTCCACCCAATTTAATAAGAGACATTTTAAATTTTTGACCTCAATCCTTAATCTCCTCAAAAGCTTCAAAGAGAACTATATTTTAAAACAGAGAAAACAGAGAGAGTAGTTCTAAACGTCATAAAAATGAATGAAAGTTAGTAAAACGGTGAGATTGGACGACCTTCAAAGGTTTTTAAAGAACACATAAGGCCTCAAGCCCTCAGCTATTGTCAGATGTTATTCAAGATTTGGAGATTACGCAGAAGATACAGAGTACTGTAACTTGTATGAATGACCACATTTTGCACCACTAAAGTAGTATTGCGCTACTGCAGCAGTGAAAATGTGAAATGCTTTGTCTTTCACGCGGAATCTGCAAATCCAACCCTCATGTTGCCGTAGTCAAAGATGGTATGATAAGCCCCCATAAACACATCGCCTAATATCCTGCATAAACGAAAAGAACGACCATACAAGATTTAGGGTCACATGCATCTGACAAAAGCGAACTGAAAAATCAATCACTTATCATTTAATTACTACTTTCACTGAAATATTTGTGTCCAGTTAGCTTACTACTACCATTTTTTCAGAAATAAAAATTGTACATTTTGATTTTAAAATAAGTCAAATTAAACAATTTTTTTGTCTAATGCCCAATCGGATCTTCATATCTGCGGTGCAAGTATGCCTACATATAGTATTTTTATACTACTCCCTCCGATCATAAATATTTAACATAAAATAAAATCCAGTCAAACTTTTAAAATTACAATAATCAATTTTATATTATAATAAATTGATAAAATCTAATAATTTTATGATATTATGATAGTACTTTTTGATGAAAATATATGTATATCATTTGTTTTGTTTATTAACTAAACATTTAAGAAAGTATTGATCGTCGAAAATCAAAAAATCCAATTTGATTCAAAGATCCCCTGCCATGATTGAACGGGAATGGATAAGAGGCTGTGCTCCAGACAAAAGATACACATATCTTACGGTCTTACCAGAGAGGACCTATTGGAGGCGGAATGTCCAAAGCCGTGAATCCACTCATACAATGAGCCAGAAATCCCTCTCCAAATTTGAGAATGTACTGCTTGACAGGAAAATGGTATTAAATATTTGGGTAAAATTTCGAAGGCTTAATGTCATAGAAAGAACTTCCCCATAGGAGGATGGCAATTTTATTCAGTCATTATTATGTAAATAACAAAAATAAGAAACCAGACAGTATGAAATGTTAATCCATAAAGCTGAGCCGAACAAATGGACATTGAGAAAAGCATTATACTACAGAAAAAAGATTTACCGCTAATTGAAAGACGACACCTTGGGCCATCTCCGAGGATGGCCCAGGCCCATTTATGTGTAGAATGGGCCGGGATTTGAATTAAAATCTTGACCCCTATATATTTGATGGGCAGAAATTAAGACCACTCCAAATGAGGCCCCATAAGGATGGGCCAGGGTTTGGGCTTCCCAAATCAAGCAAATAATGAATGATGCAAATAAAATATTTATTTCTATTTTTTCATAATCAAATATTATTCTTGACAACATGTTCAATCCAAGCACATATTCTATGAGAGTTGGAACTCCGGGAAGAATCCAGGGAAGCAGAAAAACACATAGAGAAAAAAATATAGAAACGGTACAATAGAGTGCAATACCTGCTCTGGCGTCAGCTCAAATGCCCTTCCACCTATGCTGAACGCGACATTCTGCAAGGAATCAATGTGTCTGCAGTCCACATATGATCCTACTGGGCTAGGCATGTTGTCACAGAGCTGTTATTTAACACAGCCACTGGTTAGAGAGAACTTAGAACTGTTTGATTATAAAAACAGAAATACTTCAGTGACATACCCGATTGGCGTACTCCAGCTTGCCCTCCTTTGTTTGGTTCTGAACAAACTCGCTTTGCATCCATGAAACTGCCATCTCACATGCATTACATGTAGCGTCAGAAACATCATCTGCAGATTTGTGTGTCTCACCCAGCACACTATCAATACCAGCACTGCAAACATTCAGAAGAAGCATATACGATTATGAGGGAAATCCAAAACAAACATAGTATACAGAATAATTTGTTCTAGAAAAATGTTCTTTAATTGGGCAACATCAAGAATACACCAAAGCTTGCCACAGCACCTAATTCCATGTGTTCCATCGAATTCGCAGAGCCCAATCTTGGAACATACTTGTGCTGGTGGTGTCTGCAACCAACCATGGTTTTGAGTTTATGCTAACGTGAAAGAACTGAGAGAAACTGGACATTTCATCTTTCTGACGTAGTAGTAAATGCAGTGGATGCAAGTAACTATGAAGAAGAGAGCTCAAACCTTATCTTGCAGCAACTCTAGCAATTTATGCCCATGTCCAGCAACAACTTCTTTGCACTCTTCGTTAGCCACCCCGGTTGCTCCAATTTGTGCGTGGATCTGGGCAATAGCAGCCTACACAACAGCAAGTAATCCAATGTAAACCTCTCGCCCTCTCTCTCTCTCTACTAGAGGAATGAACGATAGATTCAATACAACTGCTTAGAAGTATTTTTGATTGGCTTTGTAATAAACATAAAACTACTCCCTCCGTCCCAAGATGTACTATTTCTAGGGTTCAAATTTATTCTAAAATATAGCTATTTCTTCACCTATCTTTCATTTCAACCAATCATAACGATCTCTTATTTAATTTCTCCACTTATTTTCTCTTTTCAATCAACCATAACCTTTTATCATTCAAATCCACACACTTCCTTAATTCTCGTGAAAACCTCTAGAAATGTTTGTATTTTGGGACGGAGGGAGTAAATATCAAAATTGAGATGAAATATGTGGAAGGATATGGATTGCTTACTATAGGACCAGCAATCAACGAAGTGCCTGAGTCTGCTATGGCGGCACAACCGTCCACACAAATTCCTGTGGTGGCATCCACCATGAATCAGATAAGAGGACCAGTGAAATTATTTGTAGACCTGGAGACTGATACAGAAAACAAGCATAGAACATTATTTACCAGTGCTCTTGCCTCCAATAAGAAAATCTCCCATTTCAAACTGCAGGTTACCGATAATGGAAATAAAATTAGATTTTGAAAAAAGTTCTGTACAAAGGAAAAATTATAGAAGATTCAGGTCAGGCAACTATACTAAGTAACTTGCAAAGAGTGAAACCTATATGCACCTGCCAATAAGCTTTCCGAGTAACTCGGGTGTATGTATGACTGCCTTTGTAGTGGTTGGTGTCAGCACCTCCAAACACAATTTCACCCCCATTCATATCGTATGCATTTCGATTTAACCAAAAGGAAAATACCTTTTCGGTCACAAGGTTTTGTTGAATCATATTGTACCTGGTAGACTACTGAAAATGTTAAATGACACAAAGAAGCAGTACAGTCAAGTGATAACTCACAAAAATATTTATGGCATATCTGTATGAGATTCTCATTTAATGAACAACAAGAGGATCACAAAGAAAAGCAAACACTGGATGATACCCCACGTGTTACCATGGTAAATGATAGCAATATATATCAGCAAGATTTGTGTTGCCATTGTAATCAGGCTTTGTGTCATAAAAATGGCTTGATCATAAAAAAAGTCATTGAATGTGTGCAATGGAAAAAGGATTACTTCCAGCAAGATAGATCCCAACGTCTGAATCAAGATTTGGTGATTGATTCATATCAAATAAGGGCCATCGAGAAAAAAAAAACCAAAGATCAGAACAACAGCACCAACTAATTCGTTATTCAAACATGCTGAAAAACTACAGTAAGATCAACAGTTAAAATTATCATACCAGACTGGATTTGCACCTTCAACTGAAATTTCCTTAAATCCAAGTCCAAGGATGCCGTCAAATTTTGCTGCTAAAAATGTAAGACCAGGCTCATGAGTAGCTTCAATGAATTCCTGGGAACACAATTCAGCTCAGTAACATGAGCACTGACAGTTCATAGTGTCATGTGAGATTAAGCATGTAACTTCGAAAACGGTAAAAGAACCTGATTATTGACAACTAGATCACCAATGGTAACTTGATCTTCACTGAAATAACCATGAATAGATCCTGTTCCATAGTGAATGGAAGCAGGTGTTCCTACATAGCACATGGAAATGGAAGAAGTCAGATCATCACCAAAGTCTTAAAAAACATTATATAATAGGAAGACCACTATGTATTCTTTGGTGAGTACTATCAGAAAACAGATGTATAACATTCATAGAACGAAACAGAGGCTAAAATGATGTCAAATCAAATCCAATTCAACTAAGAAACTTATCACCTAAACCTTACTTACACGGGCTTTTTCACCTAAAGCACATTGGGTGAGTAGGTAATCCATATCCATCTAAAGTTCTTTCAGCTGAGAATATCTAATAACTGAAAGCTGAATTATAAGATAAATGAAGAGTAAAATACATCGCCGGTCCTTAAACTTGGACTGGGTCGGTCCGTGATCTTGTAAATTGAATGTTTAGGTCCGTAATAGTGGTTTACTGTAGCACAACCGGTTCAAATCCTGTTTGACTGGATACGACTGACTACGTGGCTGTACACGCTGGTTGCAATTTTTTAACCGCCCCCTTCCGAATCCCACATCAGCAACAAATATACATATAGTCCTGGTCTACAGTATTTTTCCCAAAATTCTTTTTAATCAGTGGGGGAGGGAAGGCCAGAGGCTATGGTAGCAGCGGCAACGCTACCGGTGGCGGCGAAGTGCGGCAAGAGAGGCTGCGAAGTGCGGCGACGGAAGGGGAGGGAGGCGGCGAAGTGTGGCTTCACCGCCATGGCTTCTCCAAGCAGCTCGTTTGTCCTCAAGTCGCCATGGTCTGCGATGCAAGGCAGGCAGGCACACTCTATTTTGGCGCATTTTTCTACTGCCGGCGTGAATTCTCACAGCTGTTTTTGCTCTCTGAATCAAGACCAGGGCATCTCCGCTGGCTTGAATGCTCAATATATCCGGAAAGATGTCTTTTGTTGGGAACATCAGGTTGAAGCATCAAAAGCGTAAGAAGTTCAGAACACTTTCAGAAAGACTGCAACTACAGGAATTAGCTGCTGGTCTTGACTGGCTCCTGAATATGTACGAGTTCCAAGTATGCTTGTACTATAGCAGCCAAATGTCTTATGTATGAGTTCCAAGTCTGCTTGTAATATAGCAGAAAAATGTATGTGCTCCTGAATTTCCAATCAAGGCTTTCCATCTATTAGTTCATCCAAAAATATAACCGACATTTTCATTACAGGAACTAATGTGTCGAATTGAGTTTCTTGCTTGATAAAATTCTCCACCTTCGTGTATATATCTAAGTGCATCTCACTATTTCTATTTTAGAGTGAAGTTACATATTCTTTTTAATTTATATGGCCATGTTCTAAAGTGATGTATCATTTAATTTGTGGACGACGAGCTGCTTGGAGAAGCCATGGCAATGAAGCCACACTTCGCCGCCTCCCTTCCCTCGCCGCACTTCGCAGCCTCTCTTGCCGCACCTCGCCGCCACCGGCGGTGTTGCCGCCGCTACCCTAGCCTCCAGCTTCCCTCCTCTCATTGATTGGAAAGAGTTTTGAGAAAAATACTATAGACCGGGGCTATATGCATATTTATTGCTAAGGTGGGATTCGGAGGGGGACAGTTGAAAAATTGTGGCCAGCGTGTATAGCCACGTAGTCAATCGTATCCGGTCAAATAGGATTTGGACCCACTGTGCTACAGTAAACCACTATTACGGACCTAAATGTTCAATTTACAAGATCACGGGCCTAAATGACACCCTAGTCCAAGCTTAAGGACCGGCGCTATATTTTACTCATAAATGAATTAACAATAGAGAGTAACACAAATTTGAGTTAAAGATGACTTGAACGTAAGTCACGAGAATGCACACCCGCACTTTCCCCGTCAAAGATTTGCTCTCACAGATTATTTCAAATTTGAGAACTAGTACAGATTCTGTGAGCAACCAAAATCCACAATGTGCTAAAAAGATAGAGAAAGTATACCATTCTCCTTGTAAGTACTAGAACTTCTTGATTCATACTTGGGATGGAAGTAACAGGCAAGCTGTTTCCACAATAACAAAAATCAGTTCCCAAACCTTGCATAACATGCATCCCAAATGCACAAGAAAAAAGAAAAAAACATGTGTTGCCTTAGCTTCTTACCGAAAAAATGCACTTGGCAGAAGGGACCCAAAGGTTTGAGCTCCCGGTGTCAAAGACCACCGTGAAATTCTGTGGCGGGCAACCAACTCCAATCTGCCCAAAATACTGAGCGTTCAGGAAGTTCTTCAGTGCAAGAGGATACTTAATGCCATCTTTCAGACTGTTCCTTTCTCTGAACCCTCTGTAACTCCAGAAATGCTTGAGCCTCTGTTCCATGGCTGCAGCCTCTATGTCTTTGAGCATTCTTTGCTGATGCAGACGAACATGGTTAATGGCTTCCGTAACCGGATCATAAATTCCCTCTGCTGCGCAGTTCATGTCGTCACCAGAATACCCAACTTCGTGCTCCACCGTACTACTCTTTGGAACTAGGTCACCGTAGATGCTCTCCATTATCGGTCTCTTCTTCAGAGCAATGCGGATCAGCCCATCATTGGCAGCAGATGCAAGCATACTAGAGACGAAGAGTACCGAGAGAAGGGTACATATCCCACAAGTTGTGTGCCCCATTCTGATCAGCAGAAAACACAGATGAGGAGCAGCAATAATAGTTCACCAAGCTTCAAGCATGATAAATATATGCATCATATGTGTGATATAATGTCAGAATTAATGAAACGGCATGAAAATAATTCTAGCAATATAACCTTGATCCCTACCTAACTTTTTTTCCCTTACACCCAAAAAGGAAAAATAAAACGGCGCCAATCTGCAATTTGTAAGAGCATTTCTCGAATTGGCAAAAGAGCTTGCTAATTTATCGCAGAGTAACTACTAACCTGGAAGAGGTAGAAAGTCAGAAAATTGGAGGTCGACGGAGGGCGCCTGAGAAATTATTGGTGTGTTTAAGCGCTTCTTATATAGGCAGAACACGTACGAACTGAGCTACACCAGCGGGGACAAGTACTTGCAAATCTGACCTACATAATGCATCCTTAAACGACACAGGAAAAAACATCTAAACATGTAGTGCAACGTCATGGTAGTATGCTTCACCAGGGACGGTATAGGTTGGCGTACGTCACTGATAACACTGCCCACTGGACCCGGTGCAGTGCCTTAGAAGGCTAATTAATAATTAAGGATTCTCCTCTCCTCACCGAACAGAAAATGGCAGTAGGAGCAAAGCCCATGTCGCCGGCCGGCTGCCGCGATGCTCGGGGAGCCAAAAGCGAGCGATCCACCGGCGAGTGGTCATCAGCACCGCAGCCTTTGGGGGCACGAGACGCGAGCAGACGTTGCATGCGCCGCACTCCACGTCCCCGGCTAGTAGCAGTAGGCAGTAGCAATGATTCTGCACGTCATCGTGGCAAACGGTATAGTAGTACTGTTTAAGCAGTCAAGCAGATGCAATTGCATTAAGGACTTGAGGTGGGATCTGGATCAGCTGCAGTCGTAGAATTGTCTGCAACTTAAGCAGTTGTAGCCATTACGTTGGATGTAAAATAATAGACGGCATATATGAGTTCGGCACTGTAGCAAAAGATCTGCAACACAAAATACTGTTTACAGTGCTGTAGGTTGAGCACTGTAGCTGTAAATCTAGACCATTGATAATCAAAATAAACGGCTAAAAATACGTGCAGTCCTCAGGTACAGAGATATCATCAAGAAGATGTCATATATGAAAAAAGCTCTTGTTTCTTTGTCAGGTTTAGGTGCTTCATGTATAAAACTAGAGGATTATGGCCGATGAAGTGTTTTTAGAACTCTATCTAGAAAGCTTATTTTTTATCTAATGGATCATATTCATTTATTCTACTAGTTTAACTACTGATAGTACTTACTCTATTCCAAAAAGACTCATATTTGTTTGTCCTATAAAGACTTCATATTTAAAGTAATTAAATGTGTTAGAGTTTGCTAAAGTAAGAAACGAATACATTGGATTTGCAAGAATAAAGGGTATTATAGTCTTTTAAGTTTTATATTAGTATGTGTGAGATAGACTAAAATAAAGTCTTTTCAAGATGGATGGAGGGAATAGAACTTACTTCCTCCATCTCAAAATATAATAACTTCTAAGATTCAAATTTTGTTTAAAATATAGTAACTTTTAACTTATAAAGTACATTTTTTGTTTAGTAATACCCTAAATACCCCTACCTCTACCTATAACTTGTTTTATATGCCAAGCTTAACACACAAAGCTCAAGACATATTAATGGGGCAGTATAGTCTTTTTATTTTTGTTCTTAATAATATTGACAGTAGAATTTATAAATCTACTGATAATAATATTAACAATGGAACTTAATCTATTGATGATACTACTATCAATAGAGACCATCATAATCGTACTTATGGCTGATTGATCTACATTTGCGTGAATTGCATAGTATTGCTCTGTTCTCTATTTCGGGTAGTTGCTTTGTTGCGGCTTGCGACCCCAAATGTTCAGGAAAGATGAGAAACGCAGCAACAGAGCTGTAACAGTTTGTCATTTTCTACTCCGGGTCCCGGCTGGCAAAATCAAGTTGGTAGATCGTTTTTCATAATTTCAGTGCAGATTCGTTGCATTCATGATCTGTCGTCAAAACATGAAACGAATTCCAGAAATATGTCCTTCCGCTGCCTCGGCGAAAAAAATTCCAGACATATTCACAGATATTGTCATTCATGTCACATAATTTTACGAGCAGAGATCAGATGAAACATTTACATTTATACAGGGGATAAAGGAAAAAAAAAAAGGCAATTCCTAGTATAAACAGACAGCAGGCTACTTACAGTTTCTCTGAAAAATCGGCGCAAAGAAAAGGGAAATAAAAACCCGAAAGAATCAACGAGCCACTTCAAAAAAAAAAAAAATCTCCCAGTTCGTTGTTCTCCCTCCGCTTCCCCTTCCCATCTCGAGCCAGCGTCCAAACCAAACGAGAGAGAGAGAGAGAGAGAGAGAGAGTTCATAGCTGCTTGAGGCCGAAGCGCATGACGAAGAAGCAGAGCCTCGCCACGACGACGACGGATTCCACCAGCCACAGCAGGTGGTACACCACCTTCTCGTACAGCGCGGCCAGCACGCGCGCCCGCGGCCGCCACCGCAGCGCCGCCGGCAACGCCCGCGCCCGGAGCTTCCGCTGCGGCGGCACCGGCAAGGCCTCGCCTCCTTCGCTCAGGCTGCTCGCCTTGCTCTTCTTCCTCGGCATCATCCGCCTGCGTATCCACTCCCCAACCTTGCCCACGCCAGCAGCCATCCAAAGTCGAACGATCGATCTCACGGTTGGTTCTTGAAAACGTATACGTACGAGTATGACCTCCTCCTCTGCTCGCCGCGCCGGAGCCTTTTATGGTGGCGCGAAGCCACGCGGTTGGCGAGTTATCGCTGCCGCCAGAATTCGAAATTTCCAAGTGTTTACTAGTCCACGGATCGACGAAGATGGAGTGGAGGAGACGAAAAAAAAAAGATTTAATTACTACGACGAGTCTAGAAGACGATTCAAAGTCAGAGCTAAGTATGGTCAGCAAGAGGCCTGACGCTTGTGAAGTTTTCTTGCAGGAAGATTCCGAAAGGTGTTTTATGATGTTAGACTATCTCCAACAACGGCATCCCAAATATAAGACCTATTTTATGTTTGTAGTAGGCTACAGGTAAAGAGTTCAATACCTATTTTTTGGTCTTCTCCAATAATAAGACCCAAAAGAAAACCCTTTCTGTAAAGAGAACCCGTCGCCGCCCCGCTCCCTGCGCAGGCGCCCTGCGCCTCACCGTCGCCGGGCCTGCACCGTCCCGCCGTCCACGTTTCCCGCCGCCCGCTCCTGCGCCGTCGCTGTCGCCGATGTGACCCGCTACCGAAGGTGCGCCTGCCCGCCGGGACCTCGCCCGTGCCCGGCGTCGCGCTCGGGAACTCCCCGCGCCTGTGTCAGCGCCCGGGAACTCGCAGGGCGCCGTCCCTGAGAGGCGCAGGGGCATCCCCTGGGTGTTGGTGAAGCAGGTGCCGGGGCGCCAATTTTCCCTTCTGCAAATGGCCTTCAGGAGAGAGGATACTCAGGGAGCCGGACGCCTAGAGCGGCTGGTTGGCCGGCGGTAGCCCGAAGCGTGGAGCGGGCGACGCACGCTGAGCTGCTGGGGCAGGATGCGCCGTCGCGGGGCAGCTGCCAGGGCTCCGCGCGGCTGGCGCGACCTGCGCGGTGACGGCGAGCGCGAGCCTGGGGAGGACATGGTGGCGGCGAGGGATCCATACCTGCGAAGCCTAGCTCGGTGCAGATCTCGCCGACGGCGACTCGCCGGGTGCGCTTTCTCTTCTTTCCCCTCCGCGAAAAAACGTTGTACGGGCGCGGCAGAGATATGGGTCGAGGAGAGAGAGCAACGCAGATTTGGGTTCCCACTCCACACGGACGCAAAATGGGTCTGTGGTTTGCCTACTCCGTTGGACCGTGTTTTTGTCACCTAAACCTACTGTGAACGACGCATATTGAGGTTAGGTGCCGTTATTGGAGATAGTCTTACTGAATCAATTTAGGCTATCGTATATTTTATAATCTAATAATTCGATCTATTTTTTTATTATATTTTAATGATTGATAGTAAAATAATTTTTTCTATTAGTAGTAAAATTCATATATCAATAATTAAAAATATTTCTTAGTACTCTGATTCCGATGCCTCTACAATCCACAAGCGGATGCATGGCTTGGAGAAGGGGAGATGAGGTAACCTCGGTTTGACAAGTAAAAATAGTATTTTTTATTCTGTGCAGCTCATTATTAGTGTGTAAATCATGATAAAGAAAGATGATTTTGCGTGTGATGGCGGCGTGGTGGTGGAGTCGTTGGGGTTGGAGGCTTGGAGTCAAATTTAGCCGCTCGGGTTGATCGGTTCGTCGTGTCTTGATGTACTCGGTAACCTTCTGTTTGACTCTGGTGACAGCAAGGCTGACGCTACTAATTACTCCGTATCAACTAGTATCACGCTACCAATGCATTATTTTGGGTTGTGGCAAGTTGCTTTTGCTCTGCTGGTTGTTTGTTTCTAGAAAGTCAGAGCTCGTAATGTGCTTCTGGAAATTCAGGATTCATGATGTGCTTCTTCTACCAGGTGATGCGGCCATGCTCTGTGATACGATACTTCTTCCATGCTACTTCCTCCGTTTCAAAATATAATAATTTCTAGCCTTTAAAATTTATCCCTAGATATAACAACTTTTATATATACATTTTCTTTTCAATCAATTACAAGTTTTCACCACAAAAGTTTTTCACCTACTTTCTCTTCTCAATCGATCATAATTTTTCTTCATTTAATTCCAACAATTTTCTTAATACCCGTAGCCAACTCTAAACTTTTTATATTTTAAGATAAAGAGAGTAAAATATAGAACATAACTATTTTTTTGTCTTATAATATAAAATGCACATACAAGCATGCATTAACTAGCATATACTTATCTAAATTCGGTTTGTTTTAAATCCTCTATCAGCAATCCCCCTAATCCTATTGCTTACATACATATTTCTACCGAGATGATCCAAACAAAGAAATGATTGTAGTTTTTTCTTCATTTATATATTAAGTAATAGTTATGTCCTATATAGGATGGATAGAGTATAAATGAAAGACAGTCAAAGTCATTTCCTTTTTTTTCTTGTTTTTTGCTGTACAGTTTTAAGATGTTTTACATCCGAGACCATGGGTTAATGGGTAGTATTATCTCGCCAGCCAAGACCCATGCTTTCTTTCGGACGACCCAAACGTAATTGGTGGTTTCACGCTTTTGATACTACTCCCCCGGTCATAAATATTTAATATTCAAAACAAAATTTAGTTAAACTTTTAAAATTTTAGCAATTAAAATTAATTTATAAAATCTAGTAGGTCATGATATCACAATACTACTTTTCAACACAAAGCTACACATACAATTTTTTGAACTAAGTATTTAAGAAATTATTAAAAGTCAAAGTTTTAAAAGCTAGAGTACTGTCTCTGGTTTTTAATAAATAACGCCATTAATTTTTATTGTAACATTTGATCATTCGTCTTATTCAAAAAATTAGTATAAATATACAAAAATATAAGTCATAATGATAAACTTCATGCCTAAAGTTTTTTAATGATAAACTAAGTCCCAACAAAATAAATTATACTTATTTAAATTTATTGAATAAGACGAATAATGAAATATCGTGTTAAAAATTAACGGTATTATTTATTAAAAACCGGAGGGAGTACTTACTGGTCATGCCATAAGAGGTAACATACTGAAATGGCATGATTGTTTCAGGCTACCCGTTCACAAAAATTATACTGCAGCAGCACCAGGAGAAACCACAATACCTCATCATATTCAATTTAGTCATATGGGCCTTCATGGCCTTTCAGGCTTTGTGCTGCAAGTTCTTTTAACTCTCGACCTAAGTCAGTTAAACTGACACGGCCCGGTCAAATGAACCGTGTAGCTGACTACTGATACAAGTGGAGAAACTGATGGTAACAGCATTCCCTCAAGCACAACACTGCAGAAAACTGAAAGCTTAACAGCGCATAAACCCAATGAATGATCCCGTGTCATACACCCAACGAACGTCGTGGATCACGAGAATGGTCATCCAAGGAAACAACATATACCTATACAGCACAAAAAACTTTGAACAAAAGAACATGAAATCCTTCTTCCAAGAATGCTACTAGCTCGACCTAATGGCTAGGTTTTACCTACCAATATCTTCCTATCAGAACGGTAACCACATTGGTGATTAACAGCATCATATCCCAGACTGATCAATGATGATGAGTGCTCATGATGGAACATAGGTTTTAGGTTTATGAACTCAGGACTGCGACCTGTCTGATGTCGAGCTGCCAGTTCTTTCGACCTTGTTTGCAAATTCAGTTGAATTTGAACCCTCTGCAATTGACTCGATATCCATGCTCCCTGTGCGACTCCTTCGGTTCCTCCGATCCTTTTGAACATGAAGATAAGTTAAGCAAGAATTGTACTTATAGTATATAACAAGGTGAGTTTTCAATCATTACCTCCCGGTATGGAACTTCTTCAGACTCAAGCATCCTAACAACTTGGCCCATCTTAGGTCTCTTTTCAGAGTCAGGATCGACGCACCTTAACGCAACCAAAAGAGCCCGCTTAATAGCCCTGACAGTTGGTCTAACCTCTAGGCTTGGATCGACCACTTCTTCTGCTCTCCGGTTGGCCACCATTATTTTGAGCCACTCGACAAGATTGACCTAAAGAAAGAATTTGGTTGAAATATTTTTGCAAACATAAATACGTCTTGGGCTAAGGGCAGTTCACAAACATAATGTTCATAAGAAGTTATTAACAGCTAATACAAACTTTCCACATGGGCACAATACTAAGCTATGATGTTTAAATGACATAAAAGGTCAGTAGTAGCGCTAAAAACACTGATAAGTAACAGAAACCATGATGCAAAGCATGGAAAGGAGTAGAATGAATATCAGAAATAAAAAGGAAACAAAGTAAAATTATATACCTCATTGCCAGAGCGGCTGTAATCAACAGGCTCCCTTCCTGTCACAGTTTCCAACAAGAGAACACCAAAACTATAAACATCGCTCTTTTCATTCAACATCCCCGTGTTAGCATATTCAGGTGCAACATATCTAAATCAAGAAGAACGGATGAGAAATAATTCCTTGAACTGTGGTGAACAAAGGATGCAAACGAGTGCTAACGAGCAGAGGAAAATACCCAAATGTTCCCATCACTCTAGTAGTAATGTGGCTTTTATCAGAGCCCAAAAGCTTGGCCAATCCAAAATCAGAGACCTTGCCATTAAATTCATCATCGATCAAGATGTTGCTTGATTTTATATCTCGGTGCACAACTTTTGGTTCTATAGCTTCATGAAGGTAAGCTAGTCTGTGAATCATGATTAACCCACCAAAATATCATCAAACAAGTTCTGGCAACACAAACAATATGTATCTTAGACTGAGAAGCTGGTGAAACTTACGCTTTTGCAGTGCCGATAACAACCTTCATACGATTTTCCCAGCTAAAAACACCATGCTGGCGCATAGCTCCATGAAGCCACTGCTCCAAGTTACCGTTGTTCACAAACTCATAGACCAACATCCTATTAAAAAATCATTGTTATATTGTTGCTGCGATATATACCCTAAGAGCCTAAGATGCACCCACAAATTTCTAAACAGGTGATGCAAACTTGTTTGGCTTTTCCTCAAACGACCAATGGTTACAGATTTCATAAAGAGAAGAATCAACTCTCACAAAACTGTGGAGATGTACATATTTGTAGTACCAAAATGGTACCTAATATAGCATTCTGTCCCAACACAAAGAATTCATGATGCTCCAATGCCGTTCATAATTCATCGGTTTCTGTGGAAATCATAATCATTGTAAAATATATGTTTCTTTTACATAAGGCATAGAGTAGAAGAATTCGCTAGATTAATCAAAGGCTAACTCAATCCGCTCTATTACCTCACCATTTCTCCTCCTTTTTTTTGGCAGCATCAGAGATGGCAGGTCAATAATATCGTACATGTTTTGTGTGCCATAGATGATTGCATCTTGGAAGCATGTGTCCGCATACCATGGTGGATATGCGAGAATGAGGGAGCCCTGTAGGCACTTCTCGTGTGTATAGGATAGAGGGAAAATTAGTTGGGCCACATGCAGGAGCAATCTAATGAAGGTTGAAGAAGATACAGCTGAAAAGCTTAGGAGATACATAGGACAACTCTCACTTCATGTCTCTTAGTAAACTAGGAGATACATTGTATTCTGCACAATCTGAAAAATGTCGTCTACAATCTGAAAGGCAACTTGCTAGTTTACTAAAAGGCATGAACTTTTTTCATCTGTACATACGAAACAAACAAAATAAAGGTTGTAGTTCCTTCACTTGATCTATTAAGAATCATTCAGATAGTCCATATAAACTTAAAAAGCAAAATCAGGTTATCCAAGCATGAAAAATACATATATAAATCAGAAAAAAAAAACAGAACCATTTGTTACTAAGTGACATGTTTCTGAAAAGAAACAACTGCGCAAGTGATTCATGTCTGGCACTTCACATACCTATTCACTCCCTCAACACAGTAGCCCAGCAGCCGAACCAAATTCTTATGCCGTACATGGCCAATAGCCTCAACCTCCACTCTGAATTCCTTCTCTGCCTGCCCCCTGCAAACCAATCACGCAATGTAATTAAGTAAATCAGTTATATTGGAAGAAACAGAGAAGATCAGAACAGTAGCTAGCAGCCAACTGTGAGCTTACATATTGTTAAAGATCTTTTTGATAGCAACTTCAGTTCCATTCACTAGACGGCCGCGATAAACAACTCCATATCCACCCTCTCCAAGCACATTCTCCCTAGAGAAACGGTTGGTAGCAAGCTCAAGGTCACGCAAAGTAAACCAATGGCCCCAGCCGAGATGAGAGAACTCAGGAAGGCCAACCAAAGGCGATGCAGACACAAATACTGCAGGAGAATACGGTTTCCTAGCATGCCCTGAGCTACCATCTTCACCAGAATGCACACTACCAGCACGGTCAACATTGCAAACTGAGCTTCCCTGGCTCATGTTGTCAGGTTCCGAGGACTTGCTCAGTGTCATATGCCCCAGCGTCTTCCCTGGCTCCCCGTTTGTGTGCTTGTCTTGCGGTGGAAAGCTAGGCTGCTCCCGTTCATGCATTGTCTGTGCAAGGCTGCGGCCGCCAACCCTGTCCACCGGGATCTCCTTGGAGAAGATGGGGATCTGTGTCTGCCTCAAATTGTCCATTGTTCTCTTCGTCTTGCGACGAGATGCCATCCAAATGCATATCATCAGCAGAATGGCCACTAGAAGAGCAACCACACCAATTGCAATCCAGACCCACAATGTTAGGCCAAGAACCGTCCTCCTCATCTCTGAACTCAAATCACTGGAATTGGAACCCATAGTGGCACCGTGCTCAATTCTAGTCTAGATTGGGAAATTCAGTTGGACTGCATCAATGGGGATCCCCTAATTAGTCTCAGCAACAATTGTGGATGAACTCTTCTCCCTGCAGAATGAGAATGAGGCACTTAAACACATCTAACTTGGTTGTTCTTGCACTGAAACAATCAAGCAAGTCCAGTTTATATAGAAAAAAAAATGTCACTTAAGCTACGCCCTGCAAAGGAAACCCAACAACGCATAATTCCTGCTTCATACAAGAATTGCCCCCAAGAGAAATGGGATGGTGAGATGCATCGATGTAAGCAGAAAAAGATATACAATTTGACAGCCAAAACGAAAAAGATGTGAGTACTCCCAAAATTATCTTTTGATCCCAGTCTCATCACATGAGAAGAAAGTTGAAGCTTACCTCTTTCGGCAACAGGACCTCCATCCACTCATCCCCCAAGCAAAGAACCTGGAGCATCAAAAGGGAAAAAGAGAAAAGAAAGCCAAGAACCAGTGAGAAATTAGGACCAAATCGCACTTCGCCCTGCCAAGAACTTGATATCACGGAATGCAGGCAAGAACAACAACGTTGCCTAGCAAAACAACAAGAAGAATCCAACCTGTACCAGCAATGGCGATGGAGGTAACGCCCGAGACGGGGAGAGAGAGAGAGAGAGAGAGAGAGAGGAGGGAGAAAAAGGGAAGGTGGATGTTGCAGGTGTAGCATTAAAGGCTGGATCAGGGAGCAGAGTGAAGGAGAAATGGGTGGGCTGGCAATTAAAGAAATGGTCCGGTAGATTGTTGATGAAACGGTGAAAATGGTCAGGGAGTAGAGAAAAGGGCTGCACAATGCACAGCAGCTGCAGAAGAGGAAGAGAGAGGGAAAACAATTTCACTCTTCTGCAGGATAAGGTCAACTGACAGAATAGAATAACTGCAGGCACAAGCATGACACGAACAACAGCAGGCTGGCTGGCTGAAAGAGTGCAGGCTTCGCCACTATTTCTTGCTTCGCCCACTACTCCTCAATCCTCACCGAATCCTCTGTTTTTTCGCGTTTTGTTTAATCCATGAGCTCTGCCGTTTTGCTACTTCTTGGCGTATCCCGCGTCATAGCTGTACTCTTACGTCGCTGCCCATAAAATTCTCCTCCTCGACAATCCCCGGATCCTCTGCGGCCGCCTCGTGCTGACATCGCTGAGAAGGAAACCTTCGGCCATTTTGGTTTGAAGCCAAAATATGCCCTACCAAAATTTTAACAATTTGAATAGTATTATGAGAAGGCTTAGTTTGCTACAAAATATGCCAATCACAAACATATGTTGCCAAAATTTTGAGATTACGGGCTTATTTGGATCAAAAAATTTTTGTCCTACCAAAATTTTGACAATTTTAATTGTATTATATGGATGTTTGGTTTGCTATCAATTTTTATCAGACTAGTATAAATTCTATAGTACTATTTTTGTTCTAAAATATAAGGACTTCTGACTACGAATCTAGACATACATATGTCTAGATTTATAATAAAAAATTCTTATATTTTAAAACGGAGGTAGTATTAAATATTAAAATATTGATGGAACAAATATTGACACTAATCCAAATAAGCCTTTCGTTATGATCTGTGTAATTGCAGTCTCTCTCCGAGCCTTTCACTCCCAAAAAATACGGATAATTTGCTACTATCGCTGCCTCTGCTGCACGACGAAACGAGTGAAATCCTGGAACGGGCTCGTGATGAGGACTACATACTTACTCCATTGTATAATACTATTACTTTTAGTATTCAAATTTATTTTAAAATACTACTACTTCTTTATCTATTAACCAATTATAATTATTTTTTATTAATTTTTTTCGCCTATCTCCTTATCTCAACAAATTACAACCATTCATCATCTTAATCTTAATTTTCTCGAAAAATAGAAAAGTTTTGCTATTATATAAGAGAGAGTAGCACTAGATTGTGAACAACAGCCGTCAACAGCACGGCATGATGGCACTGCTGCAGCGTCAATCATGAGACAAGGTGATGCAGACGATCACGTACCGCCCCCGAAAGCAGGGGCCCAACCGCAGGCGAACGTACCACCGGCCGGGACCATGCATGCTCCCCCGCGCGCGTAATAATGCGATGAAAACTGGAAAGGCGCGGCGGGTTCAAGGGCAGGGGGACACCGGGACGACAGTGCCAGGCTTGCATATGCCACAGCTTAAGCCCACCGCGGTGAGTGAGTGACAGCCGCAGCCGCGCGCGCCACGGAAGCGGGCGGGTGCGCCCCACACCAACGCAACGCAGCCTCGCGAGGAGGAATGCAACAACGTGGAGTAGTACGCGAGGCCGTCGCCAATGCCACCCACGGCCCACGGCTACCGCGGAACGGATCGATCGATCAGCGGCGGGCGGCCGGGCGGGCGCGCGGTGATCGAAATCATGGCGCGTTGGCGCGGGTGGTCCACCGCGTGGGCGTGGCAAGGCAGGCCAGGGAAGGGGAGGAACTCTGGTGGGGCGACGACGCCGCGGTTCGTTTGCATTGCATGATTAGATGACGACGCGCCGCATAAGGCTGGCGCTGGCGCGCCGCTCGTGCCTGGCTCGGCACGTACGCGGGGGTTGGTAGTGGTTGGCTGGGTGCGGCGGTTTGTATTTGGGACTCTCCGTACGCACGAGTCGTATAGGAAGGAGAGGAACATTGTGTGTCCAGCGCCAATTTTTGAAACCGAGGTGTGTTACATTGAACGAACTTACACGAGGGAGGTAGTAGTACAAAGTTACACCTTCCGTTTCCGAAAACGCATTTCTAGGTTGATTATTCCTGTATCAACTTTAACTAACGATTTTTTATGTATCAGGTTACAGTGAATGAAAATTATGTGGTTATATTTACAGCACAACATACTTTTATAATGTGACATATTTAGTTGCGCTAAATAACACGTTGTGTACTACTTAATAGGTAACGCGCCTCACACCATGCCTCTCTCTCCACTTTTCTCATTTTTCTATTTATTGTTCTCATCCCTTTCTCCTCCTATTTTTCATTTAGATAAAAATTTTACTTACTTTACGTCTCATCCCTAATATAAAAAAAATCTTACCCTCTTCTCTGATAAAATATTTACTACCCCTTATTCTGAAAATTTAAAAAATCTCTAACCCCTTCCCGTTTCTAATCCAAATAAAAGATTTATTCATTCAGCACCTCCACCTCGGATCCGCTCAATTAATAATAATTTATTTATCCTTTTTAAAACATTGATCTCTCAATATGCTCAGTTTATTAATGGTTTATTACTGCATTCAATCATCGGTGAATAAAACATTTACACATATTAATACACACGTTCAATCATCGGTGAATACTAACATTTACACAAGAATATTTACACAGCATATTCATTCGATATCGACGGCCACGTATTCGATCAAGGAGAATAAAACATTCACACACAACAGATTTGATTCAACGTTGAAGGCCACATCGGTAGGAGATGAAGTGCCAGCCACCTCGTCACCGGCAGCGCCACTGCTTTGCTGGAGCCAGATGCCAACGCGCCTACCCTCAATTCATTGGTTGTCAACGGGACCGTGCCAGATCCATTCATGCTCAGGCCGGATCTAGGCCCTCCCGTGGCGGTGTCCCGGTTGGTGCCACTGTCATACTCCTCGGAGGAAGACACCCTCCTCGTCTCCGCAGCCATTGGCGTTGCCATGAGTAGGACAAGGTCAACGACAGCAACTTCCCCTCCTCTTCCATCCGCTTGAGCGCAAAAAACGGCGGCAGCTCATGTTTGAATTGGCGCTGATCGGCGGGAGAGAGGAGGAACGGTAGGGAAACCGTCTTCGCCGCCACTCGGATCTAGGGCTCAACGTCGAATGTCCTCCTCCCCTCAACGAAGCCTGCCGCCGAATATCGATGTAGAGCAGATGCTGGAGCACGGGCCACGGGGAGTCAGGGACCTCCACTGCCCTCCTTCACGCTAGGTCGGACCGCCGCCGGGTTCCTCTGCATCAGATCTGACCACCACTGCCCTTCTTCACGATAAATCGAATTGCTGTCGTCCTCCTGTATGCTATGTTCGTGGTGTAGAGGCAGTAACGGGCGGCAGGGCGGTCGTCTCCGACTCAGTGAGGGGTCACGGGGTGCCGGTGGAGGTAGAGGTTGGCGTCGTCGCGTCCTTTGCCCAAGCTCCATGCCGACCTCACCGTGGCTGCCTACCGGTACCCAGCAGGGACGCACCGGTGGCCACCGTCTCCCGCCACCAGGGATCCTTCCGCCATGGATCCTTCACCGATGGTTCGCCCATGGTTTCGATGTACTTGTGTCTATCCGTAAAAAATGGGTGGTGGCGGATGACTGGCCCTTAATGGGAATAAATAGGAGGAGCTATATAAGCAGTAAAAGATTTACCATGTATAGGGTGTGAAAGGGTCACAAGAATCAAGAGGGGACGGGCTATGTGGCACGCTACTTAAGCTAAGTAGCGCACTACGTTTCGTATAGTCGTTCTCGTAACATGTCTCTAAATATTTATAAATTAACTGCCATAAAAAGAAGTGGTCAAAGCTCCTGATACTTAAAAAACACCAACGAGTATTTAGAATAGAAAATTCCTTATACACCCTAAAATTTTAATTGATTCATTCCATGTCCTTGAGTTTTGTTTGTTCTCTTATATACTCCTGGATTTTGGTTTTATTCCTTACATACCTATTCTATCCGTTGACAGTTTAATAGCTATAAAAAGGTTTTGTGGAGTATTTTATTAGAAATGTATGTTTATTGCATAAGACTATTATATTCATGAATTTGTTGTGTGGGGTATCATTTGTGACAAAGTTTATCTTTAAACAATGACCGGAGAGTTCAATGTTTTTTATTTATTAAAAAGAGAATATGTAGCATTTTTAATACTGCATACAACATATTTGTCCCTGTTGTACATATTATCTTAAAGAAATGCTATACAAAACTAATCGTATAATCCTACTTATTGTTGTTGTATATACTTTCATCGGTTTTTAATAAATAAATACAGTTGACTTTTGTTGTGACCTTTGATCATTAATTTTATTCAAAAATTATGTAAATATACAAAAATATGAGTCGTGCTTAAAGATCCTTTAATGATAAACCAGATCACAACAAAATAAATCATACTTACTTAAATTTTTAAATAAGACGAATGGTCAAACATCATATTAAAAGTTAACGGCGTTATTTATTAAAAACCAGAGAGAGAGAGTACGTGTATATACACACTTTTCGCTATATAATAAAATTTCGACGTATAATGCTTTCCCAATATTAGCTGCGCGACAAATTCATATATTTCCGGCGGCAGATTCCAACAAATTTCTACATTCTTTTCATGTCCAAGGTAAAAACCAGCTTTTCACACTTATTAAACTGTCAG
This sequence comes from Oryza meyeriana var. granulata, assembly GCA_003991445.1. Lineage (NCBI taxonomy): Eukaryota > Viridiplantae > Streptophyta > Magnoliopsida > Poales > Poaceae > Oryza > Oryza meyeriana. The sequence goes on from RYFJ01001831.1 coordinate 127,319, forward strand.
CTTACTGTCAATTGACCGAAAGCAAATCAAAATTTTGGGGGAGGGGGAAAGGGTATATAAGAGAGTAAATAAAACTCAGCAACATAGAAGAAATCGGCTAAATTTTTAGGGGCACATAAAAATATTTTCTCTATTTAGAAACAGAGGCAGTAATAAAATGAGTTGTGTTGTTGCCGCAAAACCTTGATGAGGTTTCACAAACATGATAATATACTTGTGCTTTTGGGACGTCCACTTGCTGGGTCACCCCTTTATTTTCTAATTATATTTTGATAAAATCATATTGATATTATTCTTTTTTATTATATGGAAGATACACACACCAGTATATATATGCGCACACTCCTGTGAAAATTGATACACAGTTTAGAGATCTGATTAAGTTTCATTAGTGAAAAAAAGAACATGTAAGTCATGTCACATTTGCACCTTGCATGGCCAAACATGCAAGTCAAGACATTCCAGTTGTCGCCTGGGTTAAAAAAAAGAAGAAGAATACTCAACTTTTACGAAATTATGAGGTTTTGAGTTGGTTCAAATGGACTCTTTGGACCTGTTAAATTCAAAAAATATATAAAAAAATATTTTTTGATAAAATTTATTTGAATTTCACTGGGTTTCAGCGGTTTTTGCTAAAACCAACAGAACCGCTTAAGAGTGGTTTATCGATCCACGAATGGTATATGAACCCTCGATGTCAGCCCATGGGCCAATTGAAAGTTAGTACATGATTACACGTATGGATAAGATATCGACTAGTTAATTTGGCACAATATGATCTACAAACAACATTAATTCCTGATAGGAATATGCCCCATATACCTGTACTACTACTAATATATATAGTTTCCATACGCGTATAGTAAGTTATTATATTGGATATATCCATAAAATTTCATAAAACTACATATTCGACCGTGACCCCAGTACCCCACATGCAACGGGGACAAACATTTCGGCTATATGGGAGAGTACAGCCTCGATCGCCCGGCTCTGTCCAGCATATGCATGCGTGCCGTGGTGCTGCACTGTTGGATGGCAGACGTACTCCGGCTCATCGAAGTCTTGGCTGGAGTGATGTGAGTGCTGCTAGTACCACTGCTACCGGCCGTCTCATCAGCTTAGCTTAGCTTGCTGCAGGACGGTTTGGTGTTCGCACGCATGTTATGTCTCGACAGACATTATTGGAGACCTGCCGGCGCCATGGCTGTCTCACGTAGCTGTTCTCATCACACACACCTCCCTCCCTATGATGGGGGACTATGCTGGGTTGGCAACAGAGCGACACATAAACCGCAGGATTCATCCGGATCGATATGACTGATCTGTTCCGCGAGTATAATTCGCGATCGGGAATGTACGTGTACGTGTGCGGCCAGCTCATACTACAGATACGCAGCGTCGCTGTCGTGGAGGAAAATACACGTCCTGCTGCACGTTCATGACACATACGGCTAGGTAGCCTGTTGGTATCTGTGGTTTTCTTTCCTGGAGGTTGATCTCTTAAAACCAGAGGCATATGAAAAATCTCCAGCCGATTGGGGCACAGAGCTGTACAGCACGGACACTTCCGACAAGCATATGAGCTTCAATGCTCCAGTCGTCGCGTCAAAAAATATTAGAGTTTGTATCAAGTAATATGTACAAGGTTTAGAACTAAAATTTATAATAGATATAGAGTAGAGTTAGAGTCAAATAATATACTAGGCTCTCTCTTAAATAGAAAAAACACACCTCTTCTAACTATATACTAACTTAGCATAGACGAAAAAGACTGACCGACGGCGTACCAATCGATGGTCGTGGATATTTGAATACACTAATTATGCTGGATCGGGGAGAAGCACCCGTAATTAGTGCCATATTCGGTTTAAATTTGTCTACTTAGTGACTTGGTAATGACAGATGTTATGTAGCCATGGTGTAGATAAAATCAAAGTTGAGATGGATGATAAAAGTGAACATGGTCTTTAGGGATTCGGGTATGTGCTAGCTACGAAGAAATTCAATTTCGCTTGGCAAGACGACTATGATGATAGGAGAGAAGGTAGAGCACTGTTACAAGTGGAGTCCAGAGAAAGAAGTTATAGAAATAGCGGAGTCTCTCATTGACGGTGAGCCTACCGAAGGCTTGTCAGACGGCTCAAGGTGTGAGCTGTAAAAGGAAACAACTTAAGTCCGTTTACACGGAGGTTCACGCACAGAACAAATTTAAGTTGGTATAGGCATATTCACCGAGGTGGAGTTTGTTAGAGTTTGTGTCGAATATGTATACAAAGTCGGTTCCAGTTTAGGACTTGGAGTTGCAGTTCTAGTTTAGGACTTAGAGTTGTAATTGGTGTAGAGTAGAGTTAGAAGAACTCTATCTTAAGCTCTCTCTTAAATAGAGGGACACACTTGTTGTAACCGCATGACGACTTACCATAGACGAGGGACAACTGGCCGGCGGCATACCGATCGATGGTTGTGGATACCCGGATACACTGTAATTATGCTGGACCGGGGAGAAACGCCCGTAATCAGTGCCTTGAGGATGTAGGTCTCAGCTGAACCTCGTTAACAAATATCGTTCCTCGGTGTCATCGTCAAGTTTGGATCTCCTATGACGTTCTTTCGCATTTGGTTATCGATATCGATTTTCATGCCGGTTTTTTAACGAATGGTATCAGAGTGTCACGCCCGGAATTTTCATCCAAAATTCCAGCACGCTATGTGTATTTAATCCCCGCCTAGAAATCAGCCAGGGTACACAAACGATATAATTGATAAACATAGTACACAACCTTATATATTAAATAATGAGTGCAATTATTACAGAGGTAGATAGGACCTCTGAAACTGAAATAGCTCTATAGCAGCGGAAAATATAAACATCTAACATAGCAGCTTCACTCCACAAGCATCTTGACCAGGCGCCAGCTTAGTCGTCCATAACACATTCATCGTTGTAGAATTCTTTCTTTGATAGCGTTGATTATTGCAAGGTGACTATATGGAATACGCCATGAGTCACACAATAAAATATAAGTATGCACAAGATATAACAAGATAGGCATATAGGGCTATTTTGCACAAACAACTTATCACCGCCTCTTCACATTCTAGTTTGTCACATCGGATCATGCTATACAACAAGTTAAGTCGTTGCCCATTCTGACTTATGATAAGTACGGTAAATGCTTCGCAATAGTAGCTCACGAACCGGTCCATAATTATCATAAGCACGACCAGCAAAGTCATATGCTCACAACCCACCATTAGTCAGTTTTAGTTGGATATTAATTAAACAACCATGACCAACCGCCGTGAGCTACAAATAATCATAGTGAATTATAAGTAAAATATATGTCATTCCATATAAAAAGATACTATTGTTTCTAAGCATAACTAAGCAAAACTTAATTAATCTAGCCCAACCAGTACATATGAGATCATGGCTAGTCAAATTATATCCCAAGTTATCAAGATCAAGGTATCAATTGCAAAAAGGCTATAATAAAGGAATATAAGTTCACCTTCTCAATGACATTCGAAAATAAATACAATAGTTGAATGAAAAGAGAATTTAAAACATAGAATCAACATGCTTAAGGGATTTTGGACCCATGTGACTTGCCTTGCTACCTTGGATTGTCTCCCACGACTTCCTCGACGTAAAATGGCTCCTCACGAACGTATGTAGCTAAAGGAAAATAAACAAAAACAAGTAAAACAATACATAAGAACACAAAATCATGCCATGGAAACATTTTTACTAGATAGATCTTGATTTATATTAATTTTGCAAGTTGAATCACCCCAAACAAAGTTCATATGAATTAGTTATGATTTTTTAGAAGTTTAAACCGATTAAAACCATATAAAGAAATTATTAAAAAAATTATGAAGCAATAATGAATTATTTTAAAAAGAAAAAGAGGATTTATTACGTCATGAAGCTCGGGTTCACCGTGGACTGAGTTCACAGAGACGGTCTACGGGATCCAATGGCTGAGATTGCTTTGACCGGGATTGACCAAGATCCAACAGTCGAGATTGAACTAGCGAGATGAAGGGCCGAGATCGATCTGATTAGATCGTACGGCCAAGATCAAACCCGATAGGGACCTCCGGGATGATGCTAGATGGCACACCGCTGGTGGCCACGGCGGACGGGCGGGATGACATGGTGACTATGTGGACTTGCCGGCAGCATGGAAACTTATGGTTGACGGCGAGCGGTGGTATGGCGGTGCGAACCGAGAGCACCGGAAGAGAGAGGAGAAGATGACGATACTCAACAGCACAGACGCGATGGCAAACGGTGACGGGATCGACCGACGGTGAAGGTTTGGTGGCGGAACTCTTGGGTTGACGGCGGCGATGGCGTTCCGGCGGTCTTCAACGGCAATCGGCGGGCGGCCGGGCTTCTTTTAGTCTTGGCGAAGCTGTTGAGATCACCGGTGAACTACGGTGATAATAAAATCATCGGCGGCGAGTGGCTAGAAGCTTGCAGTGGTAGCAACGATCCAAAACTCGACGGAACACGGGCTAAAGGCGACGACAAGCACTGGTTAGGGTTGGGATCCAAAGAGGGGAGCTCGGGGGGTCCTTTTTATAGCTCGGGATGAAAGAATCCGAGCCGGACACAGACGGGTGGCAGCGGATAGAAACTAGGGTTCCAGGTTCCTCACGAGAGCTCGGTTTCCTAACGTTTTCCTTCGGGATTCTTGGATTCCAAAGTGGGAAAATAAAGAGGAGAGGTTGGGGAACAAAAGCCCTCAACCAATTTGGCCCATTAGCGGCGGCTAGATTGGAAGGCAGGGGCGAAGTTGGGTCAGAGCCGGTTTGCGACTCGAGGAAGACGCTGGACCAAACATGTGGGCCCCACCTATCTACACCTGAAAGCAATCACGGACGTTGGGCCGGACTGGGCTGAGCGTGCTGGAGAGAAGACAAAGAACGACAAGAAAAGGAGGCCGGGAGGAGATGGGCTGCTTTCGGCCCACTGGCCAGAAAGGATTTTCCAAACCTTTTTCTTTTAAAATAATCACTGAAATGATATTCTATTTATCAAAAACACTTCCCTTGCTCCAAAAATTCCCAGAGAAATCCTAGAGATTTAGGATTAAGCAAAGTATTTAACAAAATTTTTATCTTGCCCATTTTCTGTAGAGATTTATCAGGAATTTTATTTTCAAGCCTATTAAGAATTTTAATTATTTTTCTAAAAATATTTTAACACATAATTTATTATTTTAGGTAATTTTAGGGTGTGACACAGAGCCTGCGAGCGATCCTTGGATAGAGGCGCGATGGAGGTGCCCACATTGCGACTATTGCACGTAATATCCAGGAGGGACATTGACGGAAGGTGGAGCATAGCGGTGATCAACGGAATTTGATCGGTGGGATTCGAGCACTTCAAGCAGCGGCCTAGACTATTCGATGAGCTGCAATCGATAAGGAGACGACCAGACGTGGTGCTCGGGTTACTTGACGGCTGAAGCGATTGATGATCCAATTGGTGGTGTCGGACACATCAGGCAGGAGGCCCGAAATTTTCAGTGAACTACTTTCAACAGGGAGTTGGTCAGACGTGACGCTCAGGGTTGATTGAAGCTGGAGGCGATCGACGATTCAGTCGGTGGATCTAAACACTCCAGACGGGTGGTCTAGGCTTTTTGCTAAGCTGCATCCGACAGGGAGATGGCTAGACTTGGCACTCGGGTCGTTTGGCGGCTAGGAACATGGCGTGGTGATTCATCGACTTCGGCTCATGGCTAGATTGACGGGTGGTCACTCGGAAGTCGGAGCTGTGTTGTCGGGCGAGCTGCGAAGCACGGGCCTTCGGTGCAGTAGGCGATGGTACAAGCGGTGGAACTCAATAGGCCGTCTGCGGTGAGAAGAGGCGGCGGCGATCCTGGGCAACAGTGGGTCAAATATCGTTGACTACGTCAACGAGATTGTTTAGTAGTACAAGATATATCCAAGATCTGCGGGTCGGTATGATGGGGATATATGGAAATCTGCATCACTGAAGAGGAAGAAGAGCAAGTGCTATCGTGGTAATTTATTCGAGTGATTCAAGGCGGCAGTGAATTTTCTCAATTATCAAGTGCACAGTCCAAGGATGCAGAAAGTGTAGATGTTAGATTTATTAGCTCGATACATAAGACGACAAGGAAAAATGGTTCTCTTCGTACTGGTCTGATGAGTATGAATTTATCTATTTGGTGATGACGCATGATATCTCGCCATGGAGTAGATAAAATCAAAGTCAAGACGGAAGATGAAAGTGAACGTGGTCTTCGGGGAGTCGGGTATGTGCCAACTAAGAAGGAATTCAATTTCGTTTGGCAAGAAGACTATGATGATAGGAGAGAAGGTGGAGCACTATTGCAGATGGAGTCTAGATAAAGAAGTTATAGGGATAGCGGAGTCTCTTAATGGCGGTGAGCCTGGTGAAGGCTCGTGGGGCGGCTCGTGGTGTAAGCTGCAAAAAGAAACAACTTAAGTCCGGGTACACAGAGGTTCGCACATGAAACAAATTCAAGTTGGCATGGGCATATTCGCTAAGGTGGACGTTAAAGTTTGTGTCGAATATATGTATAAAGTCGGTTACAGTTTAGAATTTAGAGTTGTAATAGGTGTAGGCTAAAGTTAGAGTTGAACTCTATCCTAGACTCTTTCTTAAATAGAGGAACTCACTTGTTGTAACTGCATGGCGACTTAGCATAGGCAAGAGACGATTGATTGGCGGCGTACCAGTCGATGGTCGTGGAAATCTGGATACTCTGTAATTATGCTGGATCGGAAAGGGGTGTCTATAATCAGTGCCTCGGGGATAGGGGTAGATAACAGACAGCTCGGCTCATTAAGGGTGGGCTTGTTTGGACTCGTTATATTAACGAGCCAGCTCAGCTTGGCTCGTTAACCTTAACGAGCTAAAAGCCTAGCTCGGTTCGGCTCATGTGCTGGCTCGTTAACGAGCTCTATCTCATTTATACCATATTATATCATGTATTAACGTAATAATAGACACTGACTAATAAAGAGCTTACCAAATACAGATAATTTGGACGTAGACTAAACGCTATTTAAAAAGCTCTAAGTATATGTTGATATTTCGTACTAACGAGCTAAGCTCACGAGCTAAAAGCCTAGCTCGGCTCAGCTCGTTATGACTAAGTTCGAGTCGATCCGAGCTGAACTCTATACGAGCCAATCCGAGCCACGAGCTTTGAGCTTTTCTCCCACCCCTACTTAGAGATGTAGTCTTCGGCTGAATCTCGTTAACAAATATCATACCTCGATGTTATCATCAAGTTTAAATCTTCTATGACGTTCTTTCACGTTTGATTACCAATGACGATCTCGGCGCCAATTTTTATATAAAAAAAGAGTATCACGCATTTAAACACTAGGTTGGTCTTCACCTCCTGGACGATCATAGTGTAGGCACACCGTTAAACCGTCTCCAAATCCTTTCGTTGCCTCTAGACGATCTGAATGAAATCAGATGCAAAATTGAGGTTGTATCTATTCAGCGGTATTATGTCTATTATGATGACCACATGGTTATCGAAAAAACTAAGTGATTATCGATAAAAATCTAAAAATTTTAAAAACTGAGAGGACTATCACACGTGGTTACTGCAATAACTGAACAGTACGGCAAACCATCGCATGAACTAGCCAAGCGGCCGGAACTGTAACGCCATGGCACGGTGTGACGGTGTCACGGTGAGAGAAGCAGTCTCTGTCTCCCAGAGTGAGAGTCCATAAGGGCCTAGTAATATATCTGCAAGAGGAAAGTTGTGTGCCTCATGGGCTTAGGACTGGGCCTCCGTAACAATGGACTTGAGTTTAAGCTGAATTTTTACTGTTACTAATTTAATTTTTTTTTTTAATTTACAAAACTAATTTTCGATTTGGATCATTTGCAAAACTACCCTCTTGCCGCCCTGGGTTATGGCGGTATTTAAAAACCGCCGTGGCCCAGGGCGGCGAATGGCCTAGGTCCACGGCGCCGGCACGGCCTACCGACGGCGTCAGCCGGCCGGGGGTTGCGTTGCCCGTGCCCGTCCCGCGTCCGCGTCCGCGCCCGTCCCGTCCCCGCGTCCGCGCCCGTCCCCGCGCCCGCGCTCGTCTCCCGTGCCCGCGCCCGCGCCCGCACCCCGCACCCGTCCCGTCCCCGCGTCCACGCCCGTCCCCGCGCCGTCGCCGCACCCCGTGCTCGCGCCCGCGCCCGCACCCCGCGCCCGCGCTCGTCTTCCGTGCGGGCACGGGCATTTTTGCTCTTGGCCCGGGGCCATTCACCGCCGCCGTCACGGTCTGGTGACGGCGCGGTGCCCTGGTCCATCCGCCGCCCTGGCCCAGGGCGGCAAGAGGGTAGTTTTGCAAATGATCCAAATCGAAAATTAGTTTTATAAATTAAAGAAAAAATTAAATTAGTAACAGTAAAAATTCAGTTTAAGCTTCTTCAACTAGTTGGGCTTCCATCTGATACGGGCTTGTGCCGTTCTGCCCGGTACGTTCTATCTTGTCGTGTACTAGTACAAAATAAATCCCATTTCCTAGAATTTTTCTTTATTGATGTGTCCATTTTGCCTTGTAACATTACACGGCTCAGCGTGAGCAAAAGGCGTGAATAATCGGTGAATAAGGAAATAAACTCTTCTCGTAGGTTTTTCTAAGTACAACAGTGGAATCTGTAATATAAACATCTCCTGCTGCCGCTAGAACTGGGACGGCACTATAGAAGCTGCATTACCATGCTTCCGAGTTTACACTAAAAACAGATGGGGCACCTCAGCTTTGCCGAGCTAGCTAGCTAGCGTTGCATATTTCTGCAGGGGATCGAGGTGTTCGTCGCGAATTAATCCTGCGTGCATGTCTCAGCACCCAACGCGGCGCCACCTCTCTCAACTAACTGCATCGATCGGCTGTAGAGAATTTGCCACAATGTACGCGCGCAACGCGTCCTCGATCATGTGGACATGCTCATCAGAGACATCGTCGCGATCAGGATGCACGCGAGCGCCACCGCCGCCTTGCCGCTCGCCGTCGTCGGGGCGGCGCCGACGTCGCTGTAATCTGGAGGGGAGTTTGACCCGTAGCCAGGAGGGGACATTGATCCGTAGTCAGGAGGGGTCGTTGATCCACCGTAGATCGGTGTTCCGGTGTCCGGCGTGGTGGGCGTCGGTGTCATCGGGGTGGTCGGCGTCGGCATCATCGGGGTTGGCGGCGGCAGGGTGGTCGGGGACGGCGGGGGCATCGTGTTCTGAGCGCCACCGCTGCCGTTCCATGCCAGAATGAAAAGTTCAGTCGTCGTTGCAGAAGAACAAAAAAAACTCTTCTTTTGTTACAAATTTTGTTTGCTATTGGCACGAAATCTTACCTCGACGCTGGATACTGGCACGACCCTGAACCTACACGATTGAAAGATGAGCTTATTCGTCAGGAAGATGTAACCACATGGATGCGTGCTGCTAGTCGGGACACTGATGAGCTTACTCGGATCGGTGTTGGTGATGGTGGCCGTGCCGCCGAAGTCGCAGCTGGTCGGGACAGGGTTCTTCTGGTAGTAGCTATTGAAGGCGTAGGACGCGTGATCGTGGACAGTGTCTGGGTTGAAGCAGCTCCCGCCGGCCTGGATCGCCGAGCAGTCCGCGCCGTAGCCGCAGGCGTAGTCCAGCGCGACCTGCAGCGCCGTCGGGCTCGCGCTCTGGCTCGCCACGCACCACGTCCCTCCACCGCCACCGCCACCGCCACCGCCACCGCCACCGCCACCGCCGCCACCCGCCGTCGCCAGGGATGGGAACGAGGAGGACGAGGAGATCGTCGGCATCGTGCTCGGGTAGGTGGAGGCGGACATGGGCGTGGTGACCGTGGGGTACGACGGCTTCGCCACCGAGACGGTGGTCAGGCCCCTGCGCGTGCTCGCGCCATGGGTTGATGCATCGGCTGCTTCTGCTCTGTGCTGCTCTGCTCCTGTCACGACCAAGCGAAATGTGTAAGGTGAAAATATTTTCATGGGATACTTTTTACATGTCAAAGCCACAATTTTTCATGTATGAAAATCTTGTTTTGCGTTTTGTTTAAATACCAAGAAACACTAAAATTTCTTCACTAAAAGGTGTTTTCATACTTGAAGTACACCACCAGAAAGAACAACATAACTGATGCAACTAACATCAACATCAAATTTCATCCTATTCTTACAAGATCACCATGCTTGACGCAAAACATTTTGGAAAGTACAAGCTAAAGACTGAGCATCAACCTACGTTCGTAAAGTACCAGTACAAACCAAAGATTGAACATCAACAATATTCCAACAACTCACCACCACAGAAGGCAAGAAGAAGAACAAGGAGGCCCAAGTAAGCCATGTCGATCTATTCCAGACAAGGCAGCAGCAGCCTGACGATCTGACCTGAGCTGACGGCGAAGTGTAAAGTAGGGCCTTGCTTTCCCTCTGGCGATGGCGTATATATACATGACGCGAGAAGGGCCGAATCACAGGTTCCTTGGGCGACAGGGAGAGAGGGAATAAGAGGAAACTTGGGAGGGGAGTCCGGGAGCTTTGCAGGAGCACGCAAGAGGGGAGAGCCTCAGAAAAATGGCAAAGAAATGCGCGAGGGAAAGTAAAAGGCTTTGGTCGATCAGGGCGGGGAGATCTAGCCGGGGAGGAAAAGCATGCAGCTGGGCGAGAGAGAAGCAGTAGTACTTTGGAGGTGAAAGAATTCTTCATGTCGGCCGTGTTCGTCGAGCCCATGATGGCGATGGGCTCATCGGGATCGCGGCGAATATTTGGCTTTGCCGGTTTTTATATGCGTAGGTGTTGTACGAGGTTCAGATAAATATATGCGGTGTTTGGGTTTCTCAGAGTGTAATTAGGAAATGGTTGCTGGTTTTTTACTTTTACCTGATCTCTGTATTTTGGTTCTAAAATCATGGCTTTGGGTTGGGATCCACCTTTAATGATGGAATGATGATTATACTCGAGGTGGTTAATAATTTTTTGAGCAAAAGATAAATAATGTGGTGGGCTAGATCATTGTTTTTTAGGAGTACCAACTTAGTATGAGCTTTAACATTGTTAATTCATCCTATTAAGTTGGCACTTTTGTATACTGCCATCAATTTTTCCTCCAAAGATATGAGTAGCAGGGTTAAAACTGATTACATGACCCTTTCTTTTGAGATGTTAACCAATCACCTCTTGCACAACACAAAAGGTAGATAGGGTTGAGGTAAACTGACAAAGTTGTACTAGAATTTAGTAATCAAAGTTATCAAAGGTAACATCCAATAAAAACTTTGGCATATAAAAACAATGTAGCGTAATGTTGAGTGAAAAATAAATCATACAAGTTAACAAAAAAAAGATAGGCATGTGTGTGTTTCTTTCACATAAAGCCTTCCTTGAACAAATTTCATTTACCACGTCCTATAGACTGCCATTGAGATAATAAATGAATTGAGATAATAAATGAGGCGAGTTTGCTAAATATTGCTTTGTCGCACTAACTAGATAGTGCTTACCAAGTGTTAATGCAATTTAGCTTCAGATTTAAAAAAACAAGTTAGCGCTTGTTATCTATGCACTTTCAAATTGTTATACACATTCCTATTACTTAGAGAGTAACTTTATGATTCTCTCCACCGTAGAATTCTCCTACCAGTATTCTACCAGTAGAGGTGATCTCAACTGTTGAAATACAAATTCTATTAATGAAATACAAATTCTATTATTAATAGAAAAAATATTTTACTACCAATACCAACAGTTAAGGTGGTTAGAAATAAATCTGATTCATTAAATTAAAAAATATGAACAATCTAAATTGATTATACTATAAGTAGAGAGCATTCTAAAACACCTTTTTACTTAAAACAAGTTGCGATGATTGTCATGCTAAACTGGTCTTCCTCCAAGAAATTGTTGATTTTTTTTACAAATATGGATTTTTAAGTGTCTTTCGCTAATGACTCCATCATCTATTTGCGTACATGCAGACGAGAGAATTTCTTTAGATTATTTCAGGATACAACTTTTATGTTTTTAAGTTGAAATTGTATGATCAGAACGGTGTTGCCAGAATGCCGCACAGCCGGAGCACTGATGGCGACGGTGAGCGGAGAACTTCAACTTTCCACACGATGCGATGCTCTAATTTTACTGTAACCATAGAACTTTAACTATACACACAGGAAAAAGGTTGTCACCTGGGGGGAAGAGGCTCTTCAGTTTTCACGTCTCGGTTATCTCTGCAAGATGCTGTTTGCCTCCCTTTCCGCCTTTTCGCTGTTCCCGCACAGCTGCAGTCTGCACAAATCATGGCTAAAGCATTGAGATTAAGCTTTCTGGTCGAGGCTATGCACTGGGCTGTGTGCCAGTGAATACAGTAAGAGAGAGCTCTCTAGCTAGCTTCGCTGCTTCGGTGCTTGTCTGGAGGAGTGTCCGGAGGAGTGAAAACGGAGCGGATTTGAACGGATAATAATCTTATCATATTCTGCATTATATTTTTCTATCGGATTTAGATTTGATATGGATGCGGATGTCAAAAACAGTACGGAGTCAGAGCAGACTCGGCGTACAAGCGGATTATAATTATCGAATAATACGTACTTATATAAACAATTAAAGAAAAACAATAAGTGACAATTTAGATCAAACAACAAGACTAGTTAGACTCTAAACTCGTGAGAGTCTCGAAGTTAAAAAAAGATAGACGAGTCACTTTAATTCAATTTACTATAATGATATATGATTCAATCATAGGGTGTGGTCATATAGGATGGAAAATCGGATAATCCGAATAGCACTTTGTCGAATAATCCTCATAAAAAATTAAATAATTTATATCCGTCAGATTTTAGAAATACCATATCCTAATCCACATTAATTGGATTTTAGAAACACTTATCATATCCTTGCTTTTGTCAGATTCGAAGTGGATTGGATCGAAAACTAATCTAATCCATTTTTACCCTTACTTGCCTGCTTGGCTGACTGAAGACCATGGTGGACAAGGCATCTAGCCATCTATCTGTCTACTCTTCGTCAGTTCGGAATGTTTTCCTGAGCTTTTGGGGGATCGAATTGGTGTCTAGAAAGCGATGGTATTGTTCATATTGATTCCGTTTCCAATAGACGTACTGTATAGATTCTACTCGAATTAGGACTGTAAAGTTTACAGATCCACATCAAGGCCTTTTATGGTATGGAACCTTTTTGAAGGCCCAGAATGCTTTGAGAGTTTTGGGCCCAGATCTAGCAGAAACAAGGGCTACCGAAATATGGTTATCACGAAGCTTAACGACAAATTGAAATATGTAGGAATAGAAAAAACGCATGATTAAAATCTCTTGACATATTGCACAAGAAAAAAAACACAGAAATTACTAAGCTTATGTTTGGATAGTCACAGAAAAAACATAGACATTTTAGGACAGAGAGAATATAGAGTTCGTACTCGACTTCTTAAAAGAAAGAAAAACAATGAGGCTAAATTAAAGCACATGTTTAAAATTGTATGGAATTGAGGCATTGGAGTGCATTTCATTTTAACTTGCTAAATTCAAATCCAATAATCCAAAGGACCTTTATTGGAAAAATTCTTAAGTAGCAAAGTCCTCCATTTTTCTTATAAAATCTACCTATCTATCTATCTACTAATTAATTTGACACATCGACGGAGTTCCTATATTACCTCGAAAGATTTTGCTGTTCACTATATAGATCTTAAATAAATCGTTACATCACAACCGTTGATCCAATCTAGAATTTAAAGCACGTCTGCATGCGGACTAGACTTCGCAAGCCACGGGAGACAGTCACACAGAAACCATTATTTTTTTTAATAATGGATAAAAATTTGGTCTCTATTTCCACAATTGGAAATACACGGCCAACGTAAAAACCATTATATTTAGTTCTAAATAAGATTGATATCCCTAAATTAAAACATGCTTGACATCCCCTCCCTGTCGATGCGATAACGTCAAAAGGATTTATCATCACCGAGATCACGTCGATCCAGCGTTAGCAGCAACGCTGGGCGGCGATGTACAGTAGGTCTATCACGCTATGCTGCTAGTCCTCCACTGACGCCGTATGGTGCTGCAGTGAGCGATCAAAGCATCCGGTATCCGGTGTGGCCCGGTCACGCAGCTGCGACGTTTACTGCAAGCTATTTCCAAAATTTTTAAGGCACAAGTTAATTACAAGTAACTACTATCTTCGTTTTATATTTTCTTTCCAAAATATAAAGATTACTAGAATTCAAATTTTATACCAATTCCTACACTAAGAGGCACGCACTGAAAACTAGATTAATTAAAAACTAATTGATAGATCTCAGCCAAATTTAGTAGGTAAAAACTAGATTTCATTGTGAATCCAATATAAAAACCACACTCAACTAAATGGTTAAATTAAAATTTAGAAGTAATATAAATTTATAGAAAAACTTGCGAAAACACACCATACGTGAAATCCGAATCGAAAAGCAGAATTGTGGCTAAATTTGCTGAACTTTACTTATCAAATTATGTTACAAAAGTTCCTGCAAAAGCTTCTCTAGCTTCGTTCTCTCAAATCCTAAAAAGAAAATAACGATGTTTTTCTCTTCTGTTCATCCATTATCTCTCTCTTTCTCTTCTTATGCCTTTTATATAATAGAGTAGATATGAGTCAATTAGCTGTATGACTTGGCCCAATATAATCCAATTAACTCCATATAAACTCATAAACCTATCATCTAATACAAACTAAACCACACGCTTACTAGCCGATCCAACTCTATCATGTTCGAACAACACGGACTCAATTGATGTAGAATTTTCTGTTCCACATTCTGCATTATCTTCATATGACCAAGTTAGAGGATAACCATCTAGTGACATCTCTCGACCAACTCTGACATCAAAAACATCATTCTAGTCTCGGTTCCTTGTCATTCAACATGATCGCTTTCTAGCTTTACCTACGCATCAAAGACAAAGAAATCATATTTTGAAAACAAATTCTTCCTAGCATGATTCACATTTAGTCCAAACAATACTTGTTTTTGCCAATTATTTATCACATCTGAAACACTTGATCTAGCACAGGGCACTGGAAAATATGAGGTGGACGCGGCTAGGTTGAACGACATCGTCGTGGCCGCCGTCTCTGTCCCCCATGCCTCGGCAAACTCCCCACCACCATGTCCGGCAGTGAAGGCAGCTCGTCTAAGGATAGTTTGAAGGTGAGAGAAGAGAAAGAAAAAGAAGATTACGTAAAGCGAGGTAAGTCATTAGTACGTGATTAATTGAGTATTAACTATTATAAACTTAAAAAATAGATTAATATTATTTTTTAAAGCAACTTCTACATAGAATTTTTTTAAAAAAACACACCGTTTAGTCAGGTTAGAAAGTATGCTCACAGAAAACGAGGGGATTTTCATTCCAAACTCGTTGATTCAAATGGTCGCTAAGAGCAACTCCAACGAACTCTCTACATGCCTCTTTAAACCAAAATTTGGCAATCGCCAAAAAAAAATAAACCTCTAACGGATTGGCCAACGGAATGGACAAGCCATCCGGTTGGCTGGCCAAACCCATGCCCTGGCTGGCCAAATTCGCTGCCAACGCGTGGGTCCGACTATTCAGTCCATTCAACATACATGAGAGAGAGGGCAGAGAGCGAGGAGGCAAGCATACCCGCCGGCGCCGTACCCGTCCCGTCGCCCGCGCCACTGGCGAAAGAAGAAGAGCGCGCCGGCCGCCGCACCCGTCTCCTGCACCGCCGGCCACCCCGTCCCCCGCGCCGGCGGCCAACCCCATAGCTCGCGCCGGCCGCCGCGCCCGTCTCCCGCGCCGGCGGCCGCCTCGTCGTCCGCGTCGCCAGCCGCCCGACCTCCCGCTTGCCTCGTCGCCTGCCTCCGCTGCCGCTTGCCGCCTCCCCCGCCGCCACCGACTGCCTCCCTGGTAGAGGAAGAGAAGGAAAGGGAGAATGACACGTGCGGTCCTGAAATTTTGGAGAGTAGGAGATGGAGAGATATTTGGAGCCTAAAGAAAATATAGAGATGAATCTTTCTTTTTGCTGGTCAAATAGACAAATAGAGATTGAGATTTGAACAGTAAGACGGAGCTCCGATAGGGTCCCCACTCTTCGGCAAACTCCCCACCACCCTGCTCAACTCAACGCCCTTAGCCTCGGCGCCATGGCCCTCCTTGACAGCCTCAGCTCCATGAGTGCCTCCGTCCTCTCCGCCGTTGGCCCGCACTTCTACGTTGGCATCGAGCTTGGCTCCCTTGGGAACCTTGACAGGCCCCCCTCCCGGTGAGCCGACCCCGCGCCCACGGCAGAGAGCTAGCTCTGCCACACCATCCCGGAGATGCAGGCAGCGCTCATAGGAATTTTTACTGTTAATAGTTTAATTTATTTTTTAATTTATAAAACTAAATTTTAATTTTTTTTTTGCAGAAATACCCTTTTGTCGCCGTGGGCCAGGGCGGTATTTAAAAACCGCCGTGGCCCAGGGCGGCAAATGGCCTGGCCGTCAGGGGGGCTAACGGCGTGGGACGCCGTTAGCCGGGAGGGCCACGTGGGCTTGCCGCTGTGGCCCAGGGCGGCGAATGCCTCATGGGCCCCCCGTGAGGCCGGCAGAACTGCAGGGGCAGAATGCAAATTTGCATTCACTGCCCTGGGTGAGGACGATTTTTAGCCCAATCGCCGCCCTGGGGAGGGCGGTTTTTAGCTCTCCCCTATAAAATCCCTTCGCGCACTTGTCGGCGCATCATTTCTCCCTTCCGCCTCTAGCGTTCGTCTGATAGAGCTGAGGCAAAGGAGGAGCAGTACAGCGGCGAAGCCCTCGCGGATTTTTAAGCCGAACCCAGGTATTTTTTGCTCTCCCTCTGTCATGTAGTCAATTTTTTAGACAAGTGTTAATTAATACTAGACGCGTAGTGTAATACCTGACATAGTATGAAAATATTAGCGGTTTGGCATAACCATCGTTAGTGTTAAATTTATTTGACCGTACTAGAAGAACATAGTGGACATGTAGTAAATTATAGATATTTTAGAAATAAATATGGTCCGCCATCGCCATCGTTGGTATACGTCATTTCGACACGTTAGATAAACCTAGCGTATAACTTTATTAGCACCGCTGGGTTAGTTTGTAAAATATAAAAACGGTAATGGTTTGACTCATACCTATAGCTTTTTTATGGAACGAATATTGATTAGTACAGATTAATAACTGTACTGAAAATCTTTTTTGTCAACAGAAATGGCAAATAGAGTTGCATTCGCAATATATTACGGTGAAAGAAATGTCAGAGAAGGATAATATGAGGTAGATTTATCGAAGTTCAACGTAGCACAAAAGGGAATTCTAGCTCTAGCTGAGAGAAGTTTTTTCTGAAGTTTACAATTAGTTAATGAGGGGATTCGGAGTAGATCTTCAAGTAAATGCAATTACGGTGTACGTACTGGTTAGCTGGGCTGTAGAAGGTTTTTGGTGGGAATTGATGCCAATAGATTCGACGGCCAGCTGGGTATTTTTTTGTGGAGAGTGCATTGTAGCGAGGATGGGCACCTAGCATCCTACTGGTAGTGCATGACAGGGTCAGCATTGATCAGGCTGGTCCAAGTACAGCGGAAAGGCCCGATGAAACAGGAGAGCAAAATGAGGTAGAAGACAAGGGTGCCGGAGAGGAAGGAAGCCAAGAAGACATGGGACCAGGGGTTTGCAGATGAAGGGGAGAGACACCCAGGTCTAGTACAGGAGATAAAAATTGAAGACTCAGAACCTGAGCATATGGAGGATGATGATTCTTCGGAGGATGATATAAACCCGGCAGAATAAGACAACGAGGACTTCTCCAGACTCGTTGTCTCAGAGGGGCACACCGTGCCATGGGAGTATCGGCAGAATGAAATGGTGTAAGGCGCTAGGTACACCGAAAAAGTACAGTTGATAGAGGCTGTGAAGATGTGGGCCGTGTCACTTGGGAGGGAGTTCTGGGTATCAAAGTCCACCAGATTAGTGTACGAAGTGAAATGTGTAAGTTCAAGCGATGGATGTTCATGGAGGATGTACGCATCTAGGAAGAAATATGACGACTATTGGTCCGTGTCAATCGTGACGGAGCACAACTGCCATCCTGCGGGTGTTCAGAAGTACCAGAGGAACATATCATCTGCATTCATCGCTTCAGAGCTGTATTATGCTGTTGTGGAGAACCTCCGCTTCGAGCCCAAGTCAATTATCAGGCGTATCGAGGAGAAGTACAAGTACACCATTACATATGCTAAGGCATGGAGGGCCAAACAGAAGATAATTGAAAGGAGATTCGGCAGTTTCGAAGCTTCGTACAATAATTTGCCTCGCCTACTAGAAACCATCTGTGCGAGGAATCCTGGCAGCTACTCCGAAATCAAAACTTTTCCATCGTTAGCAAATCTTGGGCAGAGCGTCCTTCAGCGGGCCTTCCTCTCTCTGCAGGCGTGTATGTTTGCATTTCTTCATTGCAGGTCCATTCTCTGCATCGACGGTACGTTCCTAACTGGAAAATACAGAGGGCAAATGTTGACGGCAATCGGAATAGACGGGAACAACCAAGTGTTGCTCGTGGCCTTTGCCTTCGTCGAGAGCGAGAACACAGAGAGTTGGTACTGGTTTCTGAAGCTGGTGAAGGAAAAGGTGGTGGGGATGAGGCCAGAGGTATGTCTCATACATGACCGTCATACAAGGATGCTGCGTGTAATTGAGGAGCTGCGAAACGGCTGTGCAGACAAGGGATACCCTCCGGTGTAGGAAGATGTAAAGAGCAGATGGTGCATGCGTCATATGGGCGCAAACTTTGATAAGCAGTTCAGAAACAAGGAGCTGATGGCCATGTTCAAACATTTGTGCGCCCAGAATCAACAGAAGAAGTTCAATGAGCTGTGGAGGAGACTTGATGAGCTGATAGCCAAACATAGAGGCGAGAGTTCTGCAAGACCCGCAGCTAGAGGTGTTGACGGCTCTGAAGCTCTAGGTGCACTTCCCACCAATGACGGTACATTCAGAAGGAGGCCCGGTTTCTCGGTTAGTAGATTTTCGCAGTGGATTGAGCACGAGCCGAAGGAGAAATAGGCATTGTTGTACGATGAAGGTAGAGTAAGGTACGGCATAATGACCACGAACCTTGCAAAAGTCTACAACTGGGTCATACGTGGTGTAAGGCAACTTCCCCTTGTTGCCATCGTAGAGTTCATCCTACATGGAATACAGACGTACTTCCACGACAGGTGCAGACAGAATGGCCCATCTATGGCCGATGGAAACCTTTGGTTCGGCACCAAAATGACAGAGTACCATGAGGAGAAATGCAAGAGAGCACCGAGTCCGAGTACAGGGCACACGAGAGTGTAGATTTGAGATATTGTGTGCCGACAGGTCCAGGCGTGGTATATTTGCAAGGAAACCTGTGCAAGAGTGTGTCCTAAAGGAAGATGGGACATGCAAGTGCTCCTGCCGGAAACCAAGCTTGTACCATAAGCCCTATTCTCATGTCATTGCCGTGTTCTCATGTCATTGCCGCTTGCGAGGAGTGCGGCATTGATAAACGCCAATATGTGTCCCCGTACTTTAAAAAGGAAGTAATCATGCATACATGGAGTACCGAGATTTTTGGTTCGGCATCGTCGGCACTTTCATTGAAGACACAAGCCCAGTCTATTACATCCCTGACCTGACAAAGGCAAGAAACAAGGCAAGCCGCCGTCAGACACGGAGGATTCGCAATGATATGGATGAATCTGAGGCCGACGTTAGCACTAAACGTTGCAGTAGGTGTGGAGAGGAGGGACAAACCTACAAGAAGTGCACGAAAGACGTCGAGGCCCCAACTGCAGCGGAAGTTCCTATGGAAGGATCAGGCGCCGATAGAAGGCGGCCAACTGGGGAAGGCACCACTGATAGGCAGCGTCATCGCAGGCGTCCTCGTGCACCTTCAGGTTATGTTGTGTAGTATAGCCGCTAGTTGCTGATGTAATCTCCCTATAATGTGTACCAATCTGCATGTATTGCTATCTAATTTTCGTTTTAGTGTGGGCCAGATCGGTGTATCATATCTATTGTCGTCTGTTGAAATGTGCTCTTTGTTTTCACTTTGCCAGTGCTGGCCTTTTAAAAGTACTTTGCTGTCTGTTAATTTTCTGACTGTAATGCATTATGTTTGTAACGCCCTGAAAATCGTCTTAATTAAAAATTATCGCGGGTAAATGGAAATATAAGAATACACTAGAAATTTTTTGTTTGAGAAAAGAGTTTGAATAAAATTTTGAAATTTCCAATATTAAAAATCCCAAGGTTAAATCTTTAAATAAATACTTGGATGCTTTTATATTCCAGGGGTTTTGTCGGAGTATTTTAAGCATTTGAGTATTTACAATATTAAATTCTTCGTGTTTCGTGGTGGTATTTACTTCTGGTAAATTCTCCATGATTTAATAAACTCTCTGAAATTTTCTTGGATTTTTCGGAGCTACAGGTTAATTTTAATGCTATAAAGATCACTAAAGTAAGTAAATAAATATAAATAAATTCCTTTTCCTTTTCCCTGTTTGGGTCGTTTCTGATTCAGTCCTTTGAAGTCTCCCCGTTCATCGTGAACTCTGACTCCTTTTCTTCTAGGGTTTTGTGTCGTTCCCAGAACCCTAAAGTCACCTCGAAAATCTAAATTCGGAGTTACCGGATTTATTCATTTTTGAAACTCTAGAACTCTTTTAGACTCCCAATCCGAGATCCTTTGTATTCGAAATATTTATATTTCCCTTTGAGATAAATCCCAGATATTCCCTTAAACCACTTTTTCTGTCAAAATGAATCCAAATCTCCAATCATCTGAGACTTATCTAAATTCCTGTCCCAATAAAACACCCTCGTCAATTCCCTAATTCCGAAATATTTTATTCGGAATATTCTATTTCCTAGTTCCCAGAAAATCTCCTCCAGTTTCTAACCCAAGAACAATCCGATATTTGATTCCCCAAATATTTCTCGAATATTATGATATTCTACTCCCTAAAATTCCCTCGAGAAAGTATTCTTCCTTCTTTGAATCCCATAAAATATTCCATTTCCTGGACCCCACTAAATATACCTTTTGTTTTCTAAATTCGTCCAAATACCCTTCGATTTCCAATATATATATACGTGTGTATATATATATCCTCATACTCAGATAATTCCAATGTCCTAAATATTTCCGAAATTTCTAAATTCCAGAACACGACTCAGATTCCACAAATATCCCCAAATTCCAATTTTTCCGAAATTGGAATTTTCCGGAAAAAGATTCCCATTTTTCCTTTCCAATCTTACCCTTTTATTTTCTTTTTCTTTCCCTTCTTTTTCTTTTTCTCTCCGGGCCACTGTTCCTCTTCCTTCTCCTTGCTTCTTCTCTCCTCTGCCTCCCGAGGCCGAGCTGCCTCTCCTGCGCCCCTCGCGTTGCTCCTCGGCCCGGCCTGCTGCACGCGCCGCCACCGGCCCGCCTCCTCGGCCCGCGCCGCCGCGCGGCCTATTGCCACCGCCGCCCGGCCCAGCGCCGCCTCTACGCTTCCTCCCCGCAACCGCCGCCGCCGAATCCACCGCGTCGCCGCTCCCATGCCGCCACTGGAGCCAAGACCCATATATATAGCCGCCGCCTGCCCCCTGTGCCCTAGCCGGCTCTGCTCCTCTCCACGCCGCCAGGCTGCCGCCGCCCCGAGGCAGAGCGCCGCCGCCACCCCGTCGTGCCGCGCCGCCATCTACACCTGCCGCCGCGCTGGCGCCCTGCGCTGCTCCCAGCCGTCGCCGCCCTGCCTCTGCTGCCTCCGCCGGAGCCGCTGCCTCTTCCGCTCCTAGCGCCGTCGCCTGCAGAGCCGCCCCTGTTTCTCATCTGCCACCGTCGCTGTCCCCTCCGACGCCGGCCGTCGCTGGGAGGCCCCAAGCCGTCGTCGCCGTCGTCTCTTCACGGTGAGCATCCTCGTAGCCGCCTCCCTCCTCCTATGCCTGTTGTCGCCGTCGTCGTCGTCTTCGATCCCCGCCGCTGGTGAACTCCAGGCTTGCCGTCGCCGTCTTCGTCTCTGCCGCCCGCCGGCTGCCTAGGACGCCGCCTCCTCCCGTCGTCGGTGAGCATTCGGACCGAAGCCGTCCTTCTTTGATTCATCGCTGCCATCGCTCTTTTCCAATCGGCATCATCGCCCATCCTCCTCTGCCTCCTGTTCGTCGTCGCCGTTGCTAGGTAGTCGTCGTCGTCTATCGCCTGTGCGCCGTTCTCTCCAGTGCCGACGTCGCTGCCTCTGCCGTCCTCTGTCTTCCGCCATCTGCTGCCGCCGTCGCTTGGAGTCCGCCGCCTCGCCGTCTGCCTCGCACCGCTTCTGCTCCCGCCCGGCATCGTCGCCGCCGTTTACAGCGACGCCCGTCGCGTCCTCATCTGGTTGCTGTGCGCCGCCGGTTGGTCGCCGCGCCAGCTTCAGGGCCATCTCACCGCACCCACCTTTGCTTCGTCGTCGCCGGCATCTAAGCCTCCTCTCCGGCCTGTGTCGCCCAACGGCGCCTCCCCTCGTCGCCTCTGCCTCCTGCTCCTCATCGTTTTCTCGCCAAGCGCGCTACGTCCCCCGCTGTCGTCGTGCCGGCCGTCGCCCGGCTCCCTCCTGGCTGTCCGCCCGTCGCATCGCCCGTCGCTGCTCCAAGTCACCGGTCCACCGCACCGCCTTCAGGCCGTCTTTTCCGCCACCCAGGTGTCGTCGCCATTCCTGCTGTTGCCTGCCAGCGCCACCATCGCTACGACCACCTCATCCCATCCCTGCTCTACTCCCCATCTGCCATCGTCCCGGCCGATGATCCAAGTCATCGCCCGTCTCTGTGATTTCAGTGCCGCCGTGAACCCGAAGTCCATCGCCGCGCATCGCCGTGTCCCTCCGGCACATCGTTTTTGGCCACGCCGTCCCCGGTCCGTCGTCCTTGTTGCCTCTGTATGCCACGGAACACCGCCATCACATCGTCGGACATCCTCAGCAGTATTCTCCTTGGTGACCTCGGAGCCGGTGGCTCCCAGTGCATGACTAGGGACCCGAGGCACAGTGCCCCAATAAATCTCAATCATCCGATAATCCGAAGTCGATCCAAGCCACCTTGGCCGCTAACCCTTTTAATTGGTCAAAGCCATGTTAGCCCTAGCCACCTCAGCTGCCACTTCGGTTGCCACCTCATCCCCTTCGGCCACATGTTATCCACCTCAACATTCCATCCGCCCCTCCTATTTCTAAATCCATGAACCAAGTCCACCATACGCCTGGTCACTGATCATGGATCCCATATCTCAGCATTTATCCAAAATAATTAGTTTTAATCCGAAAGTCCAGAGAATATTCCCAAGAATATTCTTTTCCAATTCTTTTCGGAGTTATTCCGAATTCAATATTCCGAAAGCCGTATCTTTTCCATTCGAACTCCGATTCGACCCGTTCTTCTTTCTAAATTCATATAAAATCATAATTTACTTGTTTATGTATTTTATGTATTGTTTATTGGAGTTTCTTAGGATTATTATTGTTTTACGTGTAGTTACGTATATTGCCGTTTCGGAAGACTATGGAGTTCGGAAGAGTATTTGAAGACTTTTGCGATTGCAAGGCAAGTCACACGACAATAGGGCTGAAAACGGTCGGTAAAATTTCCGAACCGACCGACGCCATTTTCCGGATTTTACCGACCGTTTTCCGTTTTTCTCGGTACTGGTCGGAAATGATCCGGAAAACGGTATCGGGGATTCGGAAACGGTATCGGAAATGATTTCAGTAGTTTACCGACCGTTTCCGAATTTTACCGTATTTATTCGGAAATTTACCGATAGCACTGATTCGGAAATTGATTCGGAAATTTACCCTAGAATGCACAAAAGTCTGAAGTACCCTCACCTTATCCGCTCAGTCTCCTCTCACCGCGAGACACACGGTCACAGCCTCCCGCGAGCCGCCGCTA
The DNA here is from genome assembly GCA_003991445.1 of Oryza meyeriana var. granulata. Taxonomy (NCBI): domain Eukaryota; kingdom Viridiplantae; phylum Streptophyta; class Magnoliopsida; order Poales; family Poaceae; genus Oryza; species Oryza meyeriana. The sequence continues at coordinate 151,321 of RYFJ01001831.1, forward strand.
CCGTCTGTCGCCCTCCCGTCCGGCCGCTGCTCCCGTCCGCTGCCCCGCCAGCCGCCGCTCCAGTCTGCCGCCCTCCCGTCCACCCCCGCCGGCCTCCGCTCCCCTCCGCCGCCGCCCAGTGGCCCACCCCGCCGGCCTCCGCTCCCGTCTGCCGCCCTCCCGTCCACCCCCGCCGGCCTCCGCTCCCCTTCGCCGCCGCCCAGTGCCCCACCCCACCGGCCTCTGCTCCCGCCCCGCCCTGCTGGCCTCCGCTCCCGTCTGCCGTCCTCACGTCCACCCCCGCCGGCCTCCGCTCCCCTCCGCCGCCGCCCAGTGCCCCACCCCGCCGGCCTCCGCTCCCGTCTGCCGCCCCGCCGCCTCCGCCGCCGCCCAGTGCCCCACCCCGCCGGCCTCTGCTCCCGCCCCGCCCCGCTGGCCTCCGCTCCCGTCTGCCGCCCCGCCGGCCTCCGCCGCCGCCCAGTGCCCCACCCCGCCGGCCTCCACTCCCGTCTGCCGCGTCTGCCGCCTCGCCGGCCTCCGCTCCCGTCTGCTCCTCTCCCGTCCGCCGCCCCGCCAGGCACCGGCCTCCGCCGCTGGCCTCCCGTGCACTCGGCCTGCCTGCCCGGCGTTCTGCCTCACTGACGTCCGCGGCAGTGAGGCACAAGGGTAGTTGCCCTGTCGTTCTGCCTCTCGCGGCCAACTCTTGGCCTGTCAGATTTGTTCTTTTGTTGTAGCTTGAGAAAATCGTTGATGATGGCTGCTTGAATATTGAAATGTCAGATTTGTCCTGAGTATGATGTTATTTGTGTTGGTATATTGGTTTTGGACATTGTTACATTGTCATCTTGTATGTTATCATGTTAGATAATTATTGAGATTGCTTTCTGTAATGAGTGATTATTATATGATATCGCTATTATTATATTTAGTGATTATGTGAGTTACTCTAGACATCACATATGAGGTAAAGTTATTTCCGATCCGAATTCATGGATGTCCGACCGATATCGATGAATTTCCGACCGAGCAACTCCGTTTCCGATGTTTCCGAATTTTCCGAAGCCGTTTCCATTTCCGACATTACCGTTTCCGATTCCGATTCCGAGTACAAAATATGGAAATGGAAATGATTTAGGGGTTTTTCCGATCATTTCCGACCGTTTTCAGCCCTACACGACAATCTCCTTGAGCATGTTGATCCCGTTTGCGAAAGCTATTTTATTTTAAAGTTATTGCATGAAATGCTTTAAAATGACATTATTACGGGTAATTACTTAATAGCCAATATTCCTTGATATTTATGGCCATTTTGGTTATTGCTATCTATACCTTGATACCTTGGGTGAATAATACTGACTAGCTGGATGTTTAAGTATATATCTGGCTAGATTATTTAGGAGTTGCTTGGCCATGCCTAGAAACTGTAGTGTCATTATATGTTGGAAATTATTCATTCAGTCTGATTAATTAATATATACTGGTTATATTTTCACGACGCTTGGTCGTGGTTGATTAATTAACTATGTTAACTAAAACTTGACTGAATGGTGGGTTGTGAGCACTAGGGTTGTGTTTGTTGCTAGCGGTGCTCATGACAGTTAAGGACCGGTTCGCGGACTACTTGTTGCGAAGCAACACTCGTGCTAACCACAAGCTAGTATGGGCTAGCAGGAGTTTGAAGTGTGCCGAGTTCAATAGGAGGCTCCAGGGCGTGTTTGTGGCTGGTATAAGTCCACACATGGCAGTGCCAATAAGGCCATGCTTCGGGCGTCGGACCGTCTTGCGGGGAGGGCATTGATCACCCCTACCGGAGACCGGAGGTTCGGCGGGAGGCTCTCCTATTGTGCGAGTTACATGAATGATCCTGTCACAATTCCTTTCTAAGGTACCGTGGTGGTACTTAGGCGCACATTGATGTGTTGAGGTACCGTGGTGGTATTGAGGGGCATAGTGATGTGTTGTGGAGTTATGTCTTGTGGGTAAATTGGTACACCTCTGGCCAGAGTAAAACTATTCGAATAGCCGTGCCCACGGTTAAGGGCGAGCCTAGTAATGTTTCTGTGATTAGTCCCACACTGCTTTACAATGATGATAAATGATGGAATTTTGATAGCTCCTGGTTGGAGAAGTAATGGTTTGGGCCTGAACTGTGTTGGAGCGCTGTTCAGTGGTTGATTCAATACTGATTAATAATTAAACTATACTGTTTTCAATGATTTTAAATGCAAATGTTTTAAATGCTGTTTTATGCAAATAAGCCATATTATGCCTTTCCTTTGGTATCCTGTTGCATTACATTGCATTCCCTAGTGTGGCATGTTGAGTACGGTGGGTGGTACTCAGTCTTGCATTATTGCAATCTTTAGAGTGAAGCTTTGCGTGGAAGAGAAGTTGGTGTTTGGCTTATACCCCAGTTGAGCTGCCTGTGGTTTGGAGCTGAAGCTACGCTAGTTGCCGTTCCGCTGCTGATTTCTTCTGTGTGAGGACTAAGTGCCTCTGTTGCAAGTATTTATCGTTATTTCGTATTTGGTTATGTTTATCAAATTGTCAATTTGTGTACCTCGGCTGATTCCTGGACGAGGATTTATTGCACAAATTAACTTTGGAAATTCTGGTAAATTTCTGGGCGTGACAATGTTTAATTGAGCTAATCCATTTCGCTTCTTTTTCCTTGCAGGTATAGACTACCAGACGCCTGAGTTGCTGGATCACGCCACTGATCAGACCCATCGGTCGTTTCTCTCGGCGGTGTAGAACCTCCAGCTCGGTACCTTACGTCCTCGACCTTCTAGGCGACTCCTTCCCGTGGACCCTCGGTTCACGACTAGGTACGTACGAACGTTGTACTGTGAAGCTGTATATGTGAACTTACTAACTTGTTTTGTTTTGATTGTCAGGTTGCGGGAGGCAGGCCTTCTGTCGCTGTGTAGGCTGGTAGCAGCCGCAGTGAACTCGAATGACCCGGCGAAGAAGTGGGGTATCGACCGATCGCTGATCACAGCTCTTGTGGACCGGTGGAGACCGGAGACGCACACCTTCCACCTCCCATGCGGTGAGATGGCCTCCACGCTGCAGGACGTCAGCCTCCTCCTTGGGCTGCCTCTAGCCGGCGATCCGGTGGGCCCAGTTGACGAGCTCCAGGCGTGGCGAGACGACATCCTGCAGCGGTTCGCCCCGGTTCACCGTGCTCCGGGGCTTCCCCTCGTCGGCGAGATCTCCCCGTACACGCATGCGGGCCCCCCTCAGGCTTGGGTACTGAGCTACACGGTAAGAATGCTTTCTTGTTGTTTTATGTTCGTCCTTTAGTCCGTACTAGAATTACAGTGTCAACTTCCTTATATGTTACTGCAGTCTGATCAGCTAGACCCGGAGGCCGACGCGTACTCACTGCAGAGGAGCCTGGAGGCGTACCTGTTGTGACTGTTCGGGTGGGTGATGTTCACCAACTCGCATGGCCACGCAGTCGACAAGGGCTTGATCCCTTACGCGAGGGAGATAGCCGACGCCAAGGACGGTGCTGTTCCCCAATACAGTTGGGGATCGGCAGCCCTTGCCGCCACGTACAGGGGTCTGTGTGATGGGTGCAAGAAGACCGACCCAGAAGCGGTCTTCACGGGTTGTCCACTCCTCCTACAGCTCTGGGCGGCAGAGCGGTTCGCGATCGGCCGTCCCGTGGTGGACCACAGTCCGTACGAGCCGATCCTGTACGTGGATGTCCCACCAGAGGACTATCCGACGATGGGGACGGTGTGGTGTCGTTGTGAGGTATGTTCGGTGTTAGAACTATCTCGGTTTTTTATGTTACTTGGACTAACGAGAACTTTTTACCTATTTGTAGCATCGGTACGCTCACGTGCAGGTGCAGAAGTCGTACCCAGACTTCGTCATGGAGTTCGACAGGATCACGGACGACGACGTTGTCTGGGAGCCTTACAGCGCTGAGGCGGTGATGGCGCGTGCGCCGCTTGGGCTGTCGTCCCTCTGCACCAGGGACCAGGCGTACTGGCTGATGATGACGCCGATGCTGTTCGACATTTCTGTCGAGCCGCACTGCCCGCAGCATGTGATGCGGTAGTTTGGTATGCGCTAGACCTTCGGCCATCCACAACTCCAGCCCATACCACAACACGTTCACAGGTATGTGTGGAAATGAATATTCCGTATTATTATGCATTGTGTCACCGGTTGTGCTCTGCAGGTTAAATCAGCGTGGCCAGGCCGCCGGTAGGTTGTGGAGACCCACCGTCATCGAGTACATCAACGACTGGCTCATAGCCACGGAGGACGTCATCACGGAGATCCACCCCCACACAGCTGACATGTATGAGCAGTACCTTTCCTGGTACCAGCCTCGTACCAGACTACGGGTGACGTTCACTCCCGGGGCTCCACAGGCGCACGTCGCGAGGGTGCGAGACGCATACCCGACACACCGCGACCAGGACTACTTCCGCGCGGTGAGTCAATGGTTTTCATACTATTTTCAACGGTAGTTACCACGCGCAACTAACTACGCATGTCCTGCTGAACAGGCGGACGATGCTAGGCAGGTCGACACGGAGCTCGGCCTACTGTGCCATCGCCTCGAGGCTGGCATCCCTCTCACGGAACAGGAGCAGCCGATCACGTTCGGCCGGATGCGCAACACGATGCGCTCGGTCGTCCGTGCTCTGACTTGTCGCCGTTCCGATGCAGCCCCGCTGATGCAGATACATACGCGAGGTCCCCATGGTGAAGGGACATCGGCAGGAGCGGCGGGTTCTGCAGGGGCCAGTACGTCGTGGGGAGCAGGTCCTTCTGGTACCGCCGGAGGATCGAGGACGGCAGCCTCCACGATTGGGCGAGGTTTGTCAGGTACGTCAGGTTCGAACATATTCTCCATAACTAACTGCACTTTTTATTCGGCTGACGCGAACTTTTCTTTACCAGCCCTACGCGGCGGATCTCACCACCACCTGGGGGACACTTGGCGGGGATCTGCCCGGAGCACCTCTGCTTGGATCTCTACCGAGGACGACCTCGTTCCGGAGCAGGACGTGATCGGGTCGTCACAGCTCGGAGGTGCACCGACACACAGCCGCACAACGCCGGTGCTTCTCGTACTGCTCAGGTGATCCGAGCCACCCGTGGGGTAGCGGCGGACCGCCTGACGTACTCACGTGGCACGTGCGAGCGCAGCCTAGGAGGATGAGGAGGCGTACGGACTAGGGGCTATTGTTGTATTTATTTATTTATAGGTCTCGCTATTCTGTCATACTATTATGGAATATCCGTTATTTGCAGATTGTTTCCGTTTTAGTTCAAATTTTTCATGTCCATATTCACCCCCTCTAGGCTCGATCCCACCCTTCAGATCTGACCTTTCACAAATATTTACAACGGTACTCCGTCCTGTTTGTACCATTTTAAAAGGACAAATCACTTTCGGCGTATACTATGCGCGAGTACGGACCACCTTTACTTGCATAATATAGGCCCCGCGTGCGCCACATTGCGACAAACAAGCTTTCGGCGCGTCGTTTTAGTCATGCGTCGTCACGGGCATTCTGAAAACATGGTTGGCCACTTCAACCGCTTTTTGCATATGCATGTCCCTTATATTTTGACCTGTACGTCTCATAGGGAAATAGGCGCACGACAACCTATATAAAAGCACCATCATAGTAGCAGAGGGCCTTCACCCAGCCCCTCGGGCAAACTTCGCACCGTTTATGAACTACGGCCATTAACTGCCTCACTAATTTTCTTTTCTTCTTGTAGCAGCATCGAACAATGCCTCCTACATCTCTTTTCGTGGAGGATTGCAACTGGCGATATTTAGGTTTCGCTTTGGTACTGCCACCTTAGGCTGAACGCTCGATATGCCTTTGTGGTGACCGTTGCCGGCTACGCGTATCTCATCAGGAGGAGACTTACGGCTGGAGATACTTCGAGTGCGTGCACCGGAGTCCCCAGGTACGTGTTTTAGTCAAGTCTTTGTCATATTCGTTTTTACGCCCATGACTCTTACACCAGGATATTTACCTTAACAGACCGAGGGAAGATATTGCGGCTTCATCGAGTGGATTGACAACGACAACCCGGAATATGACTACCTCCCGTTAGACGAAAGCATGGCGCAATACATGGCCAGGAGGACGGAGCACGAACAACGTCTAGAGCTAGAAGGGGCAGACTGGAGAAATCGACCTCTCGAACTACCGCGATGGGAGGACCGCCCAACGTGCTCTTGTGGTGATCGTTGCCAGGTCGTTAGGTCGAGAAGGCCAGGAACTCTGCGACGCAGAAGCTTTGTTTGTCCGAACATTCTTGACGACGATATCGATGTAAGTTCAAGCCGCACCTTACTTCCTGCAGATAGTTTACCTTCACCAAATGTGATGATTTTACTAATCAAACTCGTTCCACAGGATCCTCCAAGAAGGTGTCAATTCAGACAATGGATTGACAATTTCACACCGCCGTCAGATCTATCACGGCACTGGAACATGCAACCAGAATCACCAGCCAACTACAGCCTATCTAGATCGTACCATGAACGAATCGCCCGCTTTTCTAGGAACCGGTGACTAGAACGAGCGGATACATTGTACTGCTCACAAGTTGTATCCGTTATTGTATTTCGTACTATGGGTATCGCATTCATCATGCCACAATGCGAACGGCTCGCATCTAGCTAATATCACTATGCTATTATACGTGCACTGCGTTAAGTATTGACCGAGTGGATCATGAATAATACAATATATCGTCTCCCAATGTCGAATTAAAAATCATTCAGTACGTACATTGCGCAAAAATTTGGGAAAAAATTCATAGGCCCTAACATTCTGTTCGCGTGGGGGTCCTAAGCCCCTCACGTAAAACGGACCGGCCTATTACCATATCATTAATTAAGTATTACCGAAAATAAACTTGAAAAAATGATCAGTACGATTTTACAAACCAACGCTCATCATCGTCGGATTATAAAAAAAACTTCAAAAAACATACCCTAAATCATGATTAAAACTAAATTTTGTGAAACGTGTAGGCGAAAGACGGGGAGGAGTGGATTGCGAGTGCTGATCCGGACATACGAGGAGTGGAATACGAGTGGCGATCCGGAAATACCCTCAGTTTGACAAGTTTTCTTTACGACGTGAACAATCTATGATATTTGGTTTTTTTTAACATCAACCCAATAAATCAATGGCACAATAAATAGAATTTAAGAATCTAATTTTGAGAAATAGATTTTCAAAATTTTTGGGTTAAAAATTAGCAAGAAAATTTTCAAATTTGATAATTTGCAAATGGCTGCAGGGGGCCTGTCGGCGAAACGGGACTAGGGGTCCCCACCGTCGAGGGGACGCGTGGATCTTCGGCCACGTCGGCTTCCGCGGGGCCTACGCTCAGTACAAGCAAACGGCCAACCATGCTAAGTGCCTGGGGCCCGGGCACCACCCGGGCCCTGGTGTATCTTCCCGGTCTCGGCAGGCGGAGCTAGAATATTAGCGTGCCCGGGCCGCGCCCCCGTGCCCGGGACCCCGGCCTCGGTCCCGGGTCTCCCCTCCCGGACCCGAGGCCCGCAGCCTCAGACCCGGGCGTTGAGACCGGGTCCGGGGCCTGCATGTCGGTCACCAAGGAGCTCTGCCTTGCGCCCGCGCCGAGGGACGCTTCCCACCTGTCACCCGCTCGGGCAGACGTGAGCTCCCAGGACGGCCCTCCGTGGGCCCACTCCCTGCGTAGTCAGGAGCTTTTTGACTATGGAGGTCTCAATTCACTATACACCCGACGCTCAGAAGCTTTTTGACTTCGGCGGCGAGGGCGCGCGCTGAAGTCAAGCAGTCAGAGATTCTCGACTTCAGCGGTGTGACCCATCACATCGTTCCGCGTCCTCACGACTCCACCGCCCGCTGCATACCTACCCCGGCGTGGGCATTGCAGGCGGACAGGGGCGACGGGACGTTCCTCCAACTCCGGCGTAGGCGTCGCAGGCGGACGTGGAAACAGGAGAACTCACCGGAAAATATCTCCCTCTGCGTACCGGCACTGTGGACTCCCTTGATTCTATAAAAGAGGATCCAAGCCGACGAAGGGGGCGAAGGAAGATTCGGCATTAGCAACAACGCTCTGTCTAGAGTCCGCCGGCGCGCACCCTCGCCACAGTTCGCCTTCCTCGCCATCGAGCTCCTGAGCTCGCCGGAAACTCCTTGTAAACACTCAAAACCATATTCACCTCCAGATAGCATACACACAGGAGTAGGGTATTACGCTCCGGCGGCCCGAACCTGTATAATCCTCGTGTCTCCCTTGTGCGTGCCGTTCATCGTCTTCCCCGCGCGATCTTCCCCGTTCGGACAGTCCGGACCCGAAACGGACGGTCCGATCTCCTCTTCTCCAGCTTGGGCCCCCTGTTCCTGAGCGCCCATTGATCCACCGGACGCCGACCATTGATCCACCGGACGCCGACTTAGCCTGAGAACAACTCCCCTGGCCGAATCTCAAAAGGGGGGTCTCCCGACTTCCCGCCGTCGAGGTTTTATCCTCCGACAGGGCCGAACGCAAAAATGCATTCACCGCCCTGGGACGGCGGCGAATGCAAAAATAACGCAAAAATGCATTCACCGCCCTGGGACGGCGGCGAATGCAAAAATAACGGCGGCGAATGCCATTCGCCGCTGTCCCCCAGGGCAGCAATGCCACGTGGCCCCCCCGGCTAACGGCGGCCCACGTCGTTAGTCCCCCCTGACGGCTAGGCCATTTGCCGCCCTGGGTCACGGCGGTTTTTAAATACCGCCCTGGCCCATGGCGGCAAGAGGGTATTTCTGCAAAAAAAAATTAAAATTTAGTTTTATAAATTAAAAAATAAATTAAATTATTAACAGTAAAAAACCGCGCTCATAGCCATCAATCCGTGCTGGAAGCCGATCATCACTTACGGCCCATCCAAGCACGCTTTTGAGCCCAGCGTGAAAAATTATTCGGGCCTGTGTTTTACACCGATTTTAGGCCTAATACTTAGGCTTCCAAGTAGGCCCTTATTGTTTGCTCCGACATTAAATATAGCTGACTTTGGCATTGAAAGCAGCATTTCATCATCAGAAAATAAGAAAGAAATCACAATAAAGATATACTCAAGATGTACGCTGTACGCATTATTTTGCCCGTATCGTCGTCTTCGAGATCTTCAAAGTACCGCTAGTGCTCAGAACAGAATATATATATATATGATCTGATTTCTGCAAAATCAATGAAATCAACCACTTTCCTAAGGACTGAGAATAGCACGAATAACAGGAGCGGGCGCACTACCTAACCATGGATCGATTTGACAGTGCAACTCACGGTCGGAAGAGGAAGATGGGCCGGTGTGTTCAATAATATGTAACAATAGTATGTGACAGCGCGCTCCTATGCTATAGCAGCTGCATGCGTACCAGACGCGCCACGCCTCAAATTTATGAAGCCACAGCCGGCCCTCTTCTCTCCCATTTCATGAATAATGTTGACTTCATATCACAAGTTTGTGACTTGAGTGACACGGATCGTGCTGAAACGGAATACTGAAGGACACACAACAGTGTGCGGCAAGTAGATATAAAAGATGGAGACGACTATCGGGTAACGGCCAGCTTGATACAACGGCGAGAAAGCCCAACCTCCCGTGCAGTTCACCAGGCTGGGTCGTTGGACAGGTGACGGCCTCTGCGCACGCTCGATTGCTGACTAGCCAGCTGAGAGCTGACGCCTCACGCCCAACCGTCCGTTGATCCGTGCACGAGCGCGGAGACAATAGTCAAGAGGAGTAGCTGCGCTGTGCGGACCGGGCAAACGCCAGATCAGTGGATCGGCCACTTGGTAGCCTGTGGGCGCTATGCTTCGCTGCCACACGGTCAGGCGGCTCGACAATATTCTGACAAACTTGTGCAGGCACGGTGAAACTGGAGACAGGAGACCGGAGGACGGAGACGGACTCCTCTCCTTCTGTATAGAGATTAGAGAAGGAAAACTGGCGTACCAAATACTCCAGTATCTATGAACTGTTGTTATTCAATCCAAACGTCTATTTGAGAAGCTTTCATGGCGAAGGGTGCATTCGAATATAAAGAATGGCTTAAATTAATTATTTTAAACTTTAAAAAAATTAATATGATTTTTTAGAAACTTTTACATATATATATTTTTAAATACATTATTTAGCAGTTTGAAAAAATGCTTATAAAGAACGAAAAAATAGTTAAACCGAACCTCGAAGGCAGACTAAAATAATTTTCTTTACACATGGCCAAAGAGAAAACAAGACATTCGTCCTTCCAAGCATATTACAGTAGTAACTAATTTTAACAATTTGATTACAGAGCATGCAAGTATTCGTTAAACGAAAGGACCAGATGGTGCGGCCGGGCCACTTCTACTTGGCGACCACACCGTCGTTGCCGGCGAGCATCATGTACTTGTCGCGGCGAGTCAGCCCGGTGCACTCGTACCCGAGCGCCTCGCCGAGCCGCCGCTGCACCCAGTTCGCCACCTCGGCGCCGGCTCTGCCTCCGGCGCGGGTCCACTCGCGCGGCACGGCGCCCAGGAACTCCACCCGGTACGCGGGCTGCGGGTTGGCGAAGAACACCACCGGGTCCAGCCACTTGTGCCCGCTCGCCGTCGTGCCGTACAGCGCCGTCACCTGCGCGTCCAGCGCCACAGGCTCCATGTCGTCAGCCAGCTCCGCGAACAGCGGGCTGAATCGCAGCAGGTACGGCTCGCGGCAGGTGGTGCCCTCCGGGCAGACCGCGAGGTCGCCGTGCTCTAGCAGCCGCGACATCGTCTCGGCGTCGCGAGCCCGGTCGCGCGTCAGCCGCACCGTGTTGATGGGCGCGATGATCTCGGACAGCCGGCTGAGGCTGTACGTCACGGCGGGCACTGGCTTCTGGAGCGCGGTGGTGAGCATGATCGGGTCGACCAGCGTCCGGTGCGTGCACACGTACAGGACGCCCCTGCGCTTGACTCCGGCCTCCGGGGCGCGGAGGCCGGACGTGCGGAAGCGGACGCCGAAGAGGGCGCCGGCACCGAAGCTGATCTTGTAGGGGAGCACGATGCCGATGGAGATGCGGATGACGGAGAGGATGATGCCGAGCGGGAGGAAGAGGAAGAAGGCGAGCGCGGCGGAGGGGGTCGGGAGGAAGGCGAGGCGGCCGTCGTGGAAGATGAGCGGCTTCGGGTACCTGTCCCGCGGCAGCCGGGCGTTCTTGGTGCTCTCCCTGTTCACGACGTAAACTTCCTGTAGGAATCAATTCACGTGTGGTGGTAAGTACTCTTGAGTAATTATTCCCTTACTTCTAGGACATCAGTATGAAAAGTTTTGACGAACACAGTCAAAACGAGAAAAATATTTTTATTGTGTCAATAATAAGTTGTTGCCGTAGGTTGGAAAATTTATTCTCTCTGAATTCTCCCAACAACTGAAAGTAACTGGTTGATTACTCTTTATTTTACAAATACTCCATCATAGCAGTGGTGATATTCTTACTTCTGTGGCAAAGACTATTGAATTGGAATATCTTCCGGTGCCTAAATGCATGTTGCCATCCTCATTAAATGGTGTTCATTTTTTCCACAGTTCTCTAGCGTTGCTATAAATTTTAAACAGTTTTATTGATAGGAACACATAATTTAGAGTCAAAATCGTCTTTTTCTTAGTCACTAGTGTGTGTGAAAGTAAAAAAAAAACATTTTCTTTCATTGGAAAATTTACTTGAGTAGCACATTTTAAGTGTTAAAATGTGTTCTTTCCAGCTTCTTTGCTGGCTTATTTAAGCCACGCGCAAAACGAGAAACGTCATTAGCACGTAATTAATTAAGCATTTACTATTAAAAATTTGAAAAATAGATCTATTTGCTTTTTTAAACTGCTTCAATATAGAAAATTTTTAAAAAAAACGTACCGTTGACCATTTTGGAAAGTGTGCGCGCGGGAAACGAAAAAAAAAAACTGGGACAATAAGCCCAGCCGAACAGGTCTGAATAGAATCTTTATCTTGTTGAAAACTTGTTGATTTATTTATCTCTAATCCGCTTGGTGTGGATGTTTATAAAGCTTTGCTTGTCTTTAACACAAAAGCCAATTTGTCTTAAACAAACTCATGGTTCCCATGCAAAACCTCCTACCATTAGCGATATTTACAGGGTTTGATATTTTACTAAAAAGAGTCCACATCAGGAACGGATTCAGCGTGGGGCTCTAGCCCTCTACCCGTGGGATCCCCATAAAAAGCAAGAAGGGCAATCAGCCCCTCTATCCAAAAACTGCATCTACTTCTGCTCAACATGCTTTTATTTTGTAATCACTAGGTGACCTAGATCATTTCCAATGTGAAATAACTTATGCCGACTTCAATTCTCCTTCTATACATCTACAACAATGGTGTCTTTTTCATACTTCTGTATGGTCTTAAATACAAACAAATTCAATTATTATAAGATCGACAAAATCATGTATATTACATCAATGTAAGGGAGTAAATCCGTGTTTTTATATAGTCAAGTAAAATCAATTACACGTGTACAAGATTACTCCATTATCAAATAGGAGTAGTAACTTCTAGTATATGAATTTATGTATTCTGTATTTTGAATATTTATAAATTAATTGCTATAATTGAGCGGTTAAAATCTAAAATGAATAGAAGGGAGTACAATACCTAGTAATTTGCTGAATGTACTATTGGTGAGTACTCTCTTTGTCCACAAATATAATCATTTTTATATGTTTAGCAGAAATTAAGGTTAAAATGAAATTACTTGGTCTCTCTATAGATCACATCCGAGACCAGTGAACAATGTTAGCATTGGTTGGATGAATTGAGAAAGTAGTAATGCTCTAGATATATTATGCACAAATTTAAAACACGTATATCAGTAACCATTTTCCAACATCAAAACTTTTTCACCGTACATGTAGAACCTTCGTCATTTGTCAGGTCCTGTACCACCATCCTATCCATCAGAAACAGAGGGGTAGAGGGATCTCATTTATGAACTGTAATTACTTATGTCGGACTGGCTGCTTTTGGGATCTATACCAGCCACACATTTCGGACCGTCCTACGCGTGCACTGCAGTGTTGCACTTGCACATAGCCACACATCGTCAAAAGGATCGGGCCCCTGTAGTAGTCTCGTCCTACCCGAAGCCATTACTCGCCATGCACCTTGGCCGTGCAGGATAGACGAAGACGATTAAGACCCATAAAGACACTTTGTAACCGTTACCTACCTACTCGCGGCTGGGTAATTAGGCTGCGGCGTTAATGCAAGAACGCGAGTGCAAGACCCGGCCGGAGCGCAGAGCAGAGGCAGGCGAGGTGTGCAAAACTGCAAATGCCAAACAGCGGAGAGGACGACGCCTCTCCCAGAGACGCGATACGATGCGACGGCCATGTCGCGCATGCAGGGCAGCCAGCCGGCCGCCGCGAGCTCACAGCACGGCACACGCACAGGGCGCGTGAAAGGAAACAGCGGCCGGCCGGCCGGCCAGGGAGAAAACACAAAGCTTAACGTGTTTGAATTGACTTATTGTTTTGATTTATAAGATATACGTAAAACAAAAATATTATTAACATATGATTAATTAAGTATTAATTATTTAAAACTTAAGAAATAAATCTATTTGATTTTTAAAAATATTTTCATATAGAAATTTTTTTAAAAAAACATCGTTTAAAAATTTAGGTAACATCACCAGACGTCGCGTAAATGCGCTTCAATGGCGCGCGCGCGCGCGTCGTCTTGGGGTGGGCGGGGCGTGTGAAGAAGGATAGATGGAGGCCACTGTGCGGCTGTCTGGCTGCATCTGCATGCGGCGCGTGCCTGCATGCCAAGTTGGCCAAAAATTTGCCAGGTGTCTGTGCATGTTGGTGGTGTTCTTTCTAGGTCCTGCCTGGGGTAAACCTGAACCAACAGTGCGTCTCATCCATGTGGTAGCAGTAGTAGTACACTGTTCTAGGCGATTCGATCTACAGATTTGCACGGTCTCATCTACTGCTGCTAGTCCATTTATGCCTACAAGTGGTAGGTTTCTACAGTGTGCTGCAAGTGTAGTCTCTGTAGATCCACAATGCCGTAAGCCCTAACAGGGTTAACCTGAAGTTTATGTCGTGTGTTCTCTGTGTGGCTAGTGGCTACAGGCTAGCTAGGGAAGATCTCATGGTGTAACGAGGCTCTACGTTTCTGATCCAACGGTTGATGTCAGACTAGCACCAGCTGATTAGTTTTTTTTTTGGGTATGTGCATATGTATAGGTTTGAATCATTCTGTACCGGCCCGAAGAAGAGGATATGATACTTTGACGCAAAAATGCTATTTGTTTTTCTTTAAAGTTAAGAAATTACAACTCCATCTATCATAAATATTTGACATGATATATATGATTTGATCGGACTTGTACAAATTTGACCATCTATAGTTTCTCAAATACTTAGTTTAAAAACATACTACTATGATATACAAAAGTTGTCTTAAAAAGTACTATAATAATATTATAAATTTAGAAGTATTAGATTTACATTTTTATTCTAATAATAATTGATGATCGAAGTTTCTAAAGTTCTTAAAATTTTGGTCAAATCTCGTGCTAAAGGACAAGTATTTATCCTGAGGGAGTATGTATGCATGAAAAATGACTGTGGTCCTAAGATGAAATGGATTTTAAAGCCAAAAATGATGATTAGTGCAATAACTAACAGTATTAATGATCTGATCTACTCAATGAGTGAGATAAAATTAACTAGAGAAAATCCTATTAAATGATCGTTAAGAACAAGCGTACGTACGCACCTTGCAGTACGGGATGCAGGGGTGGTCGAGCTGGCTGGCGCTTCCGACGACGGCCACGTCAGCCATGGCGACGCCCGCTCCGAACGCCTCTGTCAGGGCCTTGTTCTTCTGCCCCGGCACCGGTCCTGGCCCACACAGCAGCCCGGTGAAGTAGCAGCCCAGGCCAACCCTAACAACCTGCAGCTCGCAGCCGACCACCACGTCGGCGGCCATGTACTCCTTCAAGAACCACTCCACCATCAGCCTCGGCACGCTCGCCACCACCGCCCTCCTCCTCGCCGGCAGCCAGAGGCGGCTGTATACCTGCGCGTTGAGCCCCTCCATGTAGAACTTGGGCAGTACGGCGCGGGCCACGAGGTCCATGTCGCGGGGCCTCAGCCCGAAGAGGGTGACGAACGCCATGACCCTGACGCCGGCGTCGGAGCGCTCGCCGAGGGCCCAGACGAGAGGGAAGGTGCAGAGCAGCAGCAGCGCGCGCAGCAGGCTGCCACCCTCGCATGCGACGAGCATGAAGTAGGGGAAGAGCGCGCTGGACCTCATGAGCGCGCCGTGGAAGCCGAAAACCACGGCCTTGTCGGCGGCATCCGGGACGACGACGGCCTTGGCGGCGGCGGTGGCCTGCGAGACGGAGGGCGGTGGCTTGGTGGCGGCGGAGTTGCGGCAGTACTGGAACGCATGGCCGCGGAGCTTACGTGCCGCGCGGTAAAAGGTAAAGAGCCAGTGCGCGGCTATCTTGGGGAGAATGGTTGGAAACACCATTGATCTCGTCGCCTACACGTTGTCACGAACGTATATTGCAGCCTGATCTAGGCGCCAGCTTTAGTAGTACGTAGCTGCGGCAACTAGAGCTTGTTCGGCGTGTTGCTGCAAATGTTGCTGACCGGTCGATGGAGTTTTGAGGGATCGAGACCAGGAAAGGAACCTGGCATTGGCATTGGAAGTGGTAGGGTGGTGCAGACGGCGAGAGGGGGAACGTGTGCATATATAGAGGGGGGACTGACGCAACGGATGCCTAAGGCCGGGAAATGGAAAGGGAATTTATTGGGGGTGGGTGGGGAGACGCATGCATTGCATTGCATTGCAGGCGATGCATGATACTAGTACAAGCTGAGGAAAGTTGGCAGGGCGTGTGACCGCGCGGCACCGGGGGCCGGCTAGAAAGCTCCGCTTGGCTCGGCTCGCCATCTGTGCGTGCTTCTGTGGCGCATTCATGAGGCGCACCTTGGCCCGCCCAATGGCTGCCGCGGCGCGCGCACGGTGCCCATCCATCTTCTGCCGTACGCCACTTGGTTGTGGTGATCAATCGTCGGAGGAAACACCGGGAATATCGATGGATCCGGGTGGTTTTACTTTTACGAACGGGCAACGAGATGGCTAAAATTGATCCTCGTGCACGAGAGCGTTTTTTATGAGCTCCCCGGCATTGGGGATACGGCCCAGCACGCATAGGCGCTTTGCTGCTCCGTGCTCGCGGCGCCATTGAGGTTGCTTTGCATTGTTGCGTGTGGTGCGACTAGCCGTGACGTTCTCGGGTGGCAAGTGATGTGATACAACCAACGGATATAGCACTGCTAGCGATTTTCCTTTAGGGCAAGGACAATATATCTGGATGAAATAATCCTTATGGGTGGGCCTATGATAATAGTCTTTAGTTATTTCTATTTAGGGATGAAAACGGTCAGAAACGGTATTATTTTTATTAAATACGTGATTCGAATTTTAACATATAATATATTCGAATTACTAGATTAGTTTCTTAATAAGACTTCTAGTCTATTCTTACTAGGATTTCTAAATTTATTTCCCCATAACTACATGGGAAGATGTGACGTTCCATTATTATTTTCTATGTTTATAATTAACTTCTTAATAGTGATCATTGCCAGTCGGCGCCCGTAGTTTTTTTCGCAAGGGTTTTTTACATAAAAATCTTGTCTCTATTTATATCTATTTTTCTAACAAGTGGTATCAGAGCATTAGAGATCAAGTTACTACTGCTAGTCACCGGCGGCTCGTCTCCTCGTCGACGAGATTATTTTGTGCATCATCATCCTGTACTTTTTTGGAGTCGACGTTCCGACTGAAACCCAGGCATTACGCACGTCTCAAAAAGGCAATATATAGTAGACATCATCCATCATCTACTGTGCACAAATCCCGAGAAAAAGTAGGCCAACCGAAGCTTCTTAATAGTGATCATTGCCAGTCGGCGTCCGTAGTTTTTTCCACAAGGGTTTTTCACATAAAAATCTTTGTCTCTATTTGTATCTATTTTTCTAACAAGTGGTATTAGAGCATTAGAGATCAAGTTACTACTGCTAGCCACCGGCGGCTCATCTCCTCGTCGACGAGATTATTTTGTGCATCATCATCCTGTACTTTTTTGGAGTCGACATTCAGACTGAAACCCAGGCATTGCGCACGTCTCAAAAAGGCAACATATAGTAGACACCATCCATCATCTACTGTGCACAAATCCCGAGAAAAAGTAGGCCAGCCGAAGCTTGTCCAGAGACAAGCTCACGTTGGATTTTTGCTAAGTTCACACAAGGCTACTAGGAAATTCAAATACTTCGCTTTGTGTACCAAGAATTGTACCCAGAGGTTCGTGTTCAGCTAGGTTTACCTAAATTTTCTACCAGCAGATTCAGAAATTAAGTTTCCATGACAAGTTTGAAGTACGATTTACCGCTCCTGGATCGAGATACAAGATTCTTATTGTGACCAGTGAAGATACGAGCAGTTCTAGCATAACAAGACTTAGATGATACGTTAGATGGATTCAACAACAAGAGTCTCAATGATTGGTCTGATGATGAGAAGAGAAGAGACCGAAAGGCTATGACACATACCCATCTTCATCTATCTAATAATATTTTACAGGAGGTGCTTAAGGAGAAGATAATCGTAACACTGTGGTTGAAACTGAAACAAATTTACATGATAAAGGATTTGACTAGTAAGATGTATCTGAAGTAAAAGTTATTCTTACACAAATTGTAAGACGGTAAGTCTGTAATAAATCATCTCTCTACTTTCAAGAAAATTATTGCCAATATTGAGTCTATGTGAAGAGGATTTTGATCTTATTCTATTATGTTTATTGCCTAGCTCATATGTAAATTTCAGAGATACCATTCTTTATAGCCGTGATACTCTAACTTTACAAGAAGTTTATAATGCTTTGTATGCCAAAGAGAAGATGAAAAAGATGATATCCTCTGAGGATTCAGGTTCATAAGCAAAAGGCTTGGTTGTTCGGGGCAGGCAAAAGTAGAAGAACACAAACCAATTAAGAGACAAAAGTTCTGACAACCACCGTGGAGATCAAAATCCAGAGACAGGTATAAATCATGCAAATACTGCAAGAGAGTTGGACATGATATCTCTAAGTGTTGAAAGCTGCAAAATAAAGAAAAGCACAACGAAAATTATAGGCCGAAAGGGAAGAAAGAACATGAAGGTAAAGCCGCTCTTGCTACTGATGATGGTTTTGATGGAGATGTACTAGTTGTTTATGCTGGTTGTGCGTAAACTAGTGATCAGTGAATTCTTAATATTGCATGCACCTATGATATGTCCGAATAGGGATTAATTTGCCACCTATAGACCTATTGAAGGTGGTACTGTGCTGATGGGTGATAACACGCCATGCAAGGTTACATGCATTGGTTCAATTCATATCAAAATATTTGATGGTTGTATGAGAACATTATCAGATGTGCGGCATATCCCATGTTTGAAGAGAAATCTCATATCTTTGTGTACTATTGATCGAAAGGGATATAAATATTCTGAACGCAACGGAATTTTGAAGGTAATACAAGGCTCTCTTGTTGTGATAAAAGCTGATATTAAAACTGCCAGCTTGTACCATTTGCATGGTGCTATAGTATTAGGTAATGTTGCTGTAATTTTTGATTCATTATCTAATTCCGATGTTACTAATCTTTGTCATATGCGTCTTGGGCATATGAGTGAAATTGGTTTGGCAGAATTGAGCAAGAGAGGATTGCTAGATGGTCAAAGCATCGGGAAGCTAAAATTCTGTGAGCATTGTATCTTTGGCATACATAAGAGGGTGAAATTCAACACATCTACACAAACTACAGAAGATATTCTTGATAATGTGCATTCTGATTTACAGGGGCCTGCTCATAAGACATCTCTAGGAGGTGCTCGTTATATGATAACTATCATTGATGATTATTCTCGAAAAGTTTAGCTTTATTTTCTAAAGCATAAGTATCAAGCGTTTTCTGTATTTAAAGAGTGGAAGGCTGTGGTTAAAAGACAGACTGAAAGGAAGGTAAAAATACTTCATACGGACAATGGGATGGAGTTCTGTTCTAAGCAGTTTAAATCATATTGCAAATCTAAAGGCATTATGAGACATTACACCGTTTCTCATACACCTCAATAAAACAGTGTAGCTGAGCGTATGAACAGGACAATTATATCAAATACATGTTGCATGTTGTCAAATACAGGTTTGTCTAGTCAGTTTTGGGTGGAAGCCTCTTCCACCACTTGCTATCTTATTAATAGATCACTCAGTACTGCCATTAATAAGAAGATTCTAATTGAGGTATAGTCTGGTTCCCCAGCAAATTATTCAGACTTAAGAGTATTTGGCTGTACTGCTTATGCTCATGTGGATAACGGTAAATTAAAGTCTACAGCAATTAAGTGCATCTTTCTTGGTTATCAATCCGGTGTGAAAGGTAATAAGCTATGGTGTCTTGAAATTAGAAAGGTTGTACTTAGTAGAAACGTTATCTTTCATGAATCAGTTATATTGCATGATAATCCTTCTACTAATGCTCCTATTGAGAGCCAGCAGAAAGTAAGTGTGCAGATGTATGTGGTGCCTCCACCAAGGCGGAAGCTCACCATGTGCAAACAGTACCTGATCCCTGGATCAGTAGTTGGATACACACATAGTAATCGGTGATACAAACTCAAAGTACACTAAACATTAAATACATAATAGAGTATATATAATACAAAGATTTCCATCCAGGACAGGCCCTATATGGACAACGGCAAGAACAGGGTAACTAGCAAGATACAACACAGACAGGGCGGAAGCAGGGGAGGAAAACTACTCGGCGATGGAACACGACGATACCACAGGCTTGGTTGGGAGCTAGGCCCGAAACCTCAGAAGTCCTCGTAGGCGGCTTGGTCCAGGAAGAACTCGGCAGCAGTCGGGTCGTCGTCTTCTTCTTCAAAACGTAATATAATATATATACAAATATAGGAACAAGGGTGAGTACTTTTGTACTCAGCAAGCCAGGGGAAAGGTGCCATGTCGATTAGACAAAAGGGGCTAAGAGTCTTATTTACGAAAACAGCCTTTAGAAACATTTTGCTTGTCAAATACTAGTGTGTCCAATTTTTAGTTGTCGGAAAGAGGCTCGCGCCTCGATCCATTCCGCAAGTTGCTTTTCAACAACTCACCACATATAGTTATTGAATCATGTATTTCTATTTTCATCTTCCGGTGATTAACCGAGTGACCACACAACTTGGCTGTCACCCGAGTGGCTTCAACCACTCCTTAGGTCTATTACTTCTCCCGAGTGGCTTCGACCACCCGTTGACCCTGAGACTCGGCTACAACCAAATCTCAGCTACCTCTTTTAGCAATTTTAGCTACAACCGGTTATCAGCTCATTCGCTACACTGGCTACAACCAGTTAGCACAAACTCGCTGCCCTGGCTACAACCAGGTTGTCTGCTCTTTATCGTCTTCTGGCTACAACCCGAAGACTTACTCCTGTTAACTTTCACCCACTTGTTTATGGTGCTTCAACACCCCGGGTCACACAGACCCGTTTCTGGCCACACAGGCCTTCTGTTTGGCACTCGGCAAACTCTGGTCATGATTCCCTTCCCATCAATCCATTTCACAAATCACTGGCAATCCAATCTACGCTATGGGAATCACCTTACATTGTCCTTACCCGTGGGCACGGCTGTTCGAACAATTCAGCTAAACTCTGTAGAGGGTGTACGCTTTACCCAAACGACACGATACTTACACCGAGTACTGGCCTGTACCAGAAGTTCGTGACAAGGCTATTTCCAAAGCCAGTCTAGGGTTATCCAATGCCAACAGAAGGATCCACATAGGATCAATTCTTCAGGTCGGCTCCAACCACCATCAGCACCAGGGCTCACGAGCCACAACTCAGATGAGTCCACTCCAATCGGCACCAGACTTCCCTAGACCTATAATTTACTCGGCCAGGGGCAGCCCATACTACCCGTATGGTCGTACTGTAAAATGCTCGGATGCAATCCCCAAAGGAAACGGTCCTTATCGATAATACACAGCCAGGCCACACAGGCACTGTCTCTGTACATCCAGGTTTTCACAATTTTCATTTATTTCATAAACACGCCGATACGCAGAGTACCGGGTTTTCAAACAGTTAAGTAAAAAACCACTGTTTCCCCAACGACAATACAATCGTTGTAGGGCTAAGCCATTCTACTCAGCATTCGTATCCGTAGATAGGATGACAACGTGCCATTTGTGGGGCTATCAAGGGAGAAATACATCAATATCCTACCAAAACAAGTGCGACTACTGGGTAGGTCCATCGGTTACGCTTGCAGATCGAGGCCGATCAATTTAAAATGTAAACTAAGCATGCATATTTTGCAAAGAACATAATTTTGCATATATAGGAGGCAATATGATCAAAGGGGCTTGCCTTGTTCCAGCAGAAGATCTTCCTCGGCGAAGACGGCTTCTGGATCGTCCACCGGTTCAGGATCTAAACAAGTAGAAAAGATAATTACCGACACGCTGAAAAGAGGTAAAACACTAGGAAAAGAACATCGCGGTAGTCGGATGAAGGTTTATCATAGGCGGCTGAGTTAAGCTTGCGGACGGGGCAACAAGGCTCACCGATTAGGAACTCCGGATGGTAGGCTCGGCGATGAGCGGTGGTGATGGAGCTCGGGGGGGGGGGGGGGCAGAAACGGCTCCGAGGCTGGGGAGGAGGAAGATGATGGCTTAGCTATAAAACTGGTGATGGCGGTTTGGCAGAGACGGCTGGCTTGCAAAATAGAGGAAAGAGGAGGCATGGATGCCCTTTTATAGCAGGCGTGCGAGGCAGGGACACGGCGGTGCAGGGCGATAGAGAGGGAAAAGGAGTCAAGATAAGCTGGCAAGGTGACGCGACCGTCAATGCAGAAATTGACTTAGGAATTGGGCATGGCCGGGGGAGTTGGTATACACTGTTAGATTGACTTAGGAATTGGGCATGGCCGGGGGAGTTGGTATACACTGTAGCGACGATGAGACACTCAGGTCGTGGCAAGGACGGGTTGGAGGGATTTGCAGATAGAGCCTCTGACTATCCATTGGTCCAAGCGGGTTCTTGCGGTGCGGTGGTTATTGTCCGTTGGTCCAAGCGGGGTTGTGGGCAGGTGGAGGTCGGATCACGTCACCACTTCTGCAGTCGGCGTCCAATGGGAGGAGTGTTAAAAACATGGTTGCGGTGCAACTTGTGAGGCGATGAACAGCACGTCCGTTGATAAGGCAAGGTGTCGTGAGTTTGACCGGATCGGGGCAGGTCGGGGGGGGGGGGCAAGACAGAACGGGTTAACAGGGTAGTCGGTAATGCAATGGGTTACTCGGCGGCAAGGGTGGCCAAGTGAATAAAGGTAAAAGAGCAAGATTCAAGAACTGAGTAGGAATCTACTCGGCACGAGGGGAAAAGCAGTCGGCTGGCTAGGGAGAGAAAAACTGGGGCACAGCTGAACGGGATTGGAGAGGAGTTCGCATTAAGAAAACGAATTCCAACAGGGAAAAGGAAAACGGGTCATTACAAACCTACCCTCCTTAACAGAATCTCGTCCCGAGATTCCGCTACTTGGTGAAGAGCTCCAGATACTCGGCTCAAAGGTAATCTTCTTGTTCCCATGTAGCTTCATCCTCAGAATGGTTACTCCATTGCACTTTGCAGAAACTGACCGTCCTTCATCTTGTACATCTGTCCTTTTTCTCTAGAATCTGAAGTGGGCGTTCTTTGTACGTGAGGTTGCGTTGCATGTCGATTACTTCCAACGGGACTTGTTCTCCTGGGATGCGTAGGCACTTCTTCAACTAGGATACATGGAACGTTGTGGACGTCAGAGAGTTCTGTAGGTAACTCTAGCTGATACGCCACCGTTCCGCGCCTGGCAATGATAGGATATGGACCGATGTAACGAGACGCTAGCTTTCCACCCATTCCAAATCTCTTGATTCCGCGTAGGGGTGATACTCGGAGATAAACATGATCACCTGTTTGAAACTCAAGCTCTCGTCTTGATTATCGGCATAATTCTTCTGTCGGGATTGGGCCACCTTCAGGCGTTCTTAGATAACCTTAACTCGCTCTTCCGCCTCCTTCAAGATATCGGGCCCGAAGACCATCTTTTCTCCCACGTCTGTCCAACAGAGTGGAGTTCTACATTTGCATCCATACAGAGCTTCATTAGGGGCCATCTAAATACTAGCTTGGTAGCTGTTGTTGTATGAGAATTCGGCATATGGTAGACAGAGATCCCAGGTCCCTTCAAAATCCAGGGCATAGGCTCTCAGCATATCTTCCACAATCTGATTTACTCTCTCAGTCTGTCCATCCGTCTGGGGGTGATATGCGGTGCTAAAATTGAGATTAGTGCCCATTGCTTCGTGAAACTTTTGCCAAAAGTGAGAGGTGAATTGGGTTCCTCGATTAGACACGATCTTCTTCGGGACTCCGTGTTGGCAGATAACTTTGGTCAAATACAACTCAGCTAGCTTCTTAGCCGAATAGGTGGTCTTGACAGGGATAAAGTTGGCGACCTTGGTTAGTCGGTCCACTATTACCTAGATGGAATCATGTCCTGTTGGAGTTCTAGGCAAACCAGTTATGAAATCCATCCCTATTTCTTCCCATTTCCACTCGGGTATCTTCAGGGGCTGAAGCAATCCTGCAGGCTTCTAGTGCTCTGCTTTAACTCTTTGACAATGTCACAAACTGCGAA
Source organism: Oryza meyeriana var. granulata (assembly GCA_003991445.1). Lineage (NCBI taxonomy): Eukaryota > Viridiplantae > Streptophyta > Magnoliopsida > Poales > Poaceae > Oryza > Oryza meyeriana. The sequence continues at coordinate 175,143 of RYFJ01001831.1, forward strand.
CATACTCGGCAATGTCTCGCTTCATTCCAGTACCACCAGTAATGATCCTTGATATCCTGGTACATCTTGGTACTTTCTGGGTGGATGGAATAAGCGGATTCATGGGCTTCTCTTCAAAATTCAAACTCTCGAGATTTCTTTTTGACTATCGCAAACTGCGTCTATTCACCAACGACCCGTCCCCTTTATCTCAACAGCAGTACTCGCGAGGCTTTCCCTTTGGTCATCGTTTTCTTTACTAACCCGAGATTTCTTCACTCTCCTGTTTGAGCGTCTACGATTTGATCTCCATATGCTCAGGTTGCACCATCCCAAACAAGGTTAGCTCAGGTCCCTGGCTTAAGCCACATTTTATCCTTTAGCTTGCCATATTCTCGGCTATTAACTCGGGTTGAGGGGGCAGTTTCAGGTGAGTGGCATGCAAATGGACATTCTGGCTGAGGGCATCGGCAACCACATTGCCTTTACAAGGTGGTAATGTATTCGGAGTCGTAGTCCTTGATTAATGTCAAGCCATTCGTCTTTGTCTGAATTGAGCTCAGTCTGAATAGGCTGCAAACTGTACTCAGGCTATTATCATTGCGTCCTAGAGAGACCTCAATCGATTCCCAATCAGGGAATGTCACCATATCTTCAAGGCATGCACTACTGCCTGACAACGCCTAAGTATGTGTAGGGTAATTATTCATGAGGCCTTAGCTGTTACTGACGCATAAGTGACCACTCTGCCTTCTTGCAATAAGCACACAGCCTATGCCTAGTCGGGAATGCATCACAAAGATACCTCAAATCTTTTGATATCAGCAAGGATCAGCACAGCGGGGGGGAGTTAGGTCTTTTCCCTCATTCCTGGAACTTTCTCACAGCATGCATCTCCATCAACTCTTTCCTTCTCAGCAATGTCTGCCATCGGCTTTGCGATCTGAAATCTTTCAGGGCTCATGAATCTCTGGCAATACTAGACAAACCTAGAAGCTCTCACCTCTGTGCGAGTCGTGGGGTTTCAAGAAAACAATCTCTTATTTTCCCGACCAACTTCTACTCCCTTCGTGGCAGTAACAAGCAAAGCATGTGAACCTTAAGAAAGCAAACAGTCGGGTCAGCAGAACTGCACACTTTTGAGTTACTTGGCTCTACACTTGGTGTTCCCTTAGCCTTTCCCAGAACATTCTCAAATGTTCGGCATGTTTGCTTCACTTTTAGAGTGAATTACAGAATATCATCTATTGAATCCCACTAGACAAAACTGTGTCGAGATAGTTACTGAATATCGGTTCATGAGGCTCTTATGAAGAAGGTGGAGCATTAGTGAGTCTGATCATAAGGACACACTGTTAACTCATATAGACTCATACGGTCGAGAAAGTGTTTTGTGGTATAACCTCGAGGGCTATATTCACGATGTGATCCGGATGCTTATCAATCTTGGAGAAAACTTGTAGCACCTGTGCAGCTGGTCGAACAAATCAGCAATCCTTAGAACGAGTACTTTTCTGGTGTTACCTCATTTAGTGCCCGCATAATCAATGCACATTCTCTTTGTCTTATCTCTTTCTTTCCACTAGGAGCACTGACGAGCTTCAAGGTGACTGTGCGATAGGTCGCACAAAACTAGAGCACTCAAGTTTTCTATTGTTGCTTCACTCGGCTAATTCCTTAGCTGCCATTCTATAGGGCCTCTGGATATTGTGCTGTGCGCTGTGGTAAAACCTATGAAAAGCTCAATCTCCCGATCATGGGGGCATCCACCAGCGGTAAACTATTTGGAAAGACATCGAGGTATTCATTAATCACTGGTACTCCTTCCAGAGAAATGGCCTGCCCAGAACTCAGGAGAGAATTGGTCTTTAGGGTTTTGCAGGCGGGCAAACTTCACTTCCTGTCCCAGGCGGACTGCAGGGTTATGGTGCTGGTTGCACAGTCTATCCGACCTTTATGTTTGGCTAACCAGTCCATTCCTAGAATCAAATCCAAGCCTTGTGATTCCAGGATAATAGGGTTGGCTGCAAAACTAACCCCTTCAATTAACAGGGATTAATCCCAAGTAGGCAAGATTGAGTCTGACCTAAAACTCCTTGTCAGGAGAGTGTATGATCATAGGTACCTAAGGCCTTGAGTATCCCAACCATATTTATCCACAAAAGCTTCAGAAATAAAGAATGCGATGCTCCTGAATCAAACAAAACAACTGCAGGTACGGAATTAACAAGAAACGTACCCATCACGACATTCGAAACTTCTTGAGCTGTCTTCAACTGGATGTGGTTGACACGGCCTCGTCCAAAAGTCGACGTGGCACGGGAGGCATGTCCACTAGCCTGCGTAGTCAGCTATCCCCGACTGAGCACAGGGGCTCTTATAGTGCTGATGTTGGAGCGTCCAGGAGCTGCAGGAGCTTGCTTCTGAGGACAGTGACGGGCGAAGTGACCCAACTCGTTACAATTGTAACATCGGCTCCCTGATGTACTCAGGGTGCTTCTCTGCTGTAGGCTGACTAGGGTAGGGTGGCTCACACCGGTACTTGTACTGAAAGATCGAGATTGAACAGATGGAGCTGGGCGGGAAGCAGTCGGGCGAGACATATGCCCTTGAAACTGGGGTGGAGAAAACTGACGGTGAGGATTGGGGAGATTGGGCCTGGAACGCGGACCACCACGAGTCTACATCTGAGAGGCTTTGCGCTTGCGAAAGACCTTGATTTCCTTCCTAGCGTCTTCAACCACTAGAGCTCTGTTGATCATGTGCTGAAAGGTAGGGAAATCATGAGCAAGGAGCTGAATCTTCATTGCCACATTCATTCCCTTCAGAAATCTCCTGATCTTCTTCTTGTCCGTGTTCACTTCCTCGGGCGCATAACGGGCCAGGTGATTGAATCTGCTCAGGTACTCGCTGATGCTGAAATGTCCTTGCTTGAGATTGTTGAACTCTTCTCTCTTGATGTCAATCACTCCCTCGGGGACATATGCAGCTCGGAAGGCTTCAGCAAACTCAGGCCAAGCAATGTTAGCAGCATCCTGATGGGCAGCACAATAGTTCTCCCACCAATTGGCAGTGGGGCCTCGAAGTTGATGTGCAACAAACAAGGTTTTCTCAAGGGGTGTGCATTGCACTAGGTTCAGTTTTCTGTCCATGTCCTTCAGCCAGTCGTCAGCCTCCACTGGCTCGGCGGTCTGCGAGAACTCTGCCGGACGGGACCTAAGGAAGTCGGCAAGCTTGGAGCGGCCATGGGCTTGTGCTGGTTGAGCTTGGTGAAAAAGGGGCTGTAAGGCGGCCAAGTTCTGAGCAATGCCTTGCAAAATCTGTGTCTGGATGGCCATAAGCTGCTGCGAGTCTACCGGAAGCTGAGGGGGTTGAGGCAATCCTCCATGGTTGGTGGCTGCAATGGCAGAGGTACCAGGGCCAACTGCATGACCATTACCGGACATCCGATCATGAGTCTGCTCTACTTCTTGCTCATTCACTGCAGGAGGCACGTTGTTGTGGGCTGGAACTTGGTCTTCATAACCCAGGCGAGCTGGAGCACGAACATTGCGACGCTGACGTCCTGCCATCTGATTCTAGAAAAGGAGAAACCAAGGGAGAAAGGCTCAGAAAGGTATTGGTAGTCAAACAGATAGAACAGATAAGGGAAACAACCAGAACACCATGATGGAATCGAGTAGCAAACCAGGAAATGCACTCGGGAACTCGGAAACACACTCGGAAACTCGGCTTCGGCGAAGGGTGATGGATAGGGCAGAGCACTAAACCCTAAGGGCTGACACCAGAGCTATACACAGGAGCCAAAGGTATTTTGGATAGCCAAGAGTTCTAGAGATATTTTCAAAATCTACCACGGCAGAAGGAGATGACTGGGCAGTCCCTAGCTTTTGCAAATAATAGAGGTTTCAAAATAAGATCTCTAAGGGCATCTACACGCGTAGGGTTTCGCTCCTAGGGCCAACCTATGCTCTGATACCACCTCTTGTGTGGTGCCTCCACCAAGGCGGAAGCCCACCATGTGCAAACAGTACCCGATCCCTGGATCAGTAGTCGGATACACACATAGTCATCGGTGATACAAACTCAGAGTACACTAAACATTAAATACATAATAGAGTACATATAATACAAAGGTTTCCATCCAGGACAGGCCCTAGATGGACAACGGCAAGAACAGAGTAACTAGCAAGATACAACACAGACAAGGCGGAAGCAGGGGAGGAAAACTACTCGGCGATGGAATAGGACGATACCCACAGGCTTGGTTGGGAGCTAGGCCCGAAAACCTCAGAAGTCCTCGTAGGCGGCTTGGTCCAGGAAGGAACTCGGCAGCAGTCGGGTCGTCGTCTTCTTCTTCAAAACCTAATATAATATATATACAAATATAGGAACAAGGGTGAGTACTTTCGTACTCAGCAAGCTGGGGGAAAGGTGCCATGTCGATTAGACAAAAGGGGCTATGTCGATGTTTTACACCGGCAATAAATATATGGGGCTAGTCGGCGGATGGAAACTCGGTGGATTGCAAAGGAACACAGAGAGATTTTATACTGGTTCAGGCCCTCGATGTGAGGTAATACCCTACGTCCAGTTTGTACGTATTCCTTTGAGGATATACGGTGGTGGTTCTGATGAACTTGTGTGCACCTGCCCTCATGGGGCGCCCTGCCTCCCCTTATATACTGGGGGACAAGGTTACAAGGTAGGAGTCCCCATCGGATTACGACTAGGAGATCTCCCCTTAGAGATATAACGCACCCCACTAGGACACGTATTATTTCCTTTCTATTACAAGGCGAAGTCTGCCGAATCTAGCTATATCTCTAATTACAAGGCTAGGCCCATCCTCTATCCGAGTGGCCCATATGCTTGTCATGAGGTACCCGGGGCCCATGGCACCCACAGTAGCCCCCGAGACCTTCATAGTTGAGTCACAGCTGATGCCGAGTGCTCATCCTCCACGGTGAAGTCTTCCCGAGTGCATTGCTCCCGAGTACTCTTTGTCTGAGTGCTGCTTCTCCCGAGTCCTGCTTCATGTCAGCTGGCAGCGAGGCTATGAAGGGCTCCATGTAGATGTAGGAATAGTGTGCGCCGAAATAGGCGCACCTATTAGGTGTTAGCCCCCGACTTTTGTGCTTAATTGTGAAGACAATTAAATATAAAGTCAAAGATCTTTAACCTTGTAGTCTTTCCTGAGTAGATTACTACTGGTACATGAGACTCTTCGGTATTCATGTCAACCGGAATATAATTTATAGTCTTGCCGAGCAGGGAACTACTCGTATGTAGGACTCTTCGACTTCATGTCAGTCGGAATGTATGTTTATAGTCTTGCCCGAGTAGGATGCTACTCGCATATGGACTCTTCAGCTTCATGTCAGCTGGAAAGGGGGTGTTTATAGTCTTCCCGAGTAGTATACTACTCGAAAATCAGTACTCATCCGGCATCATGTTAGCCGGAATGATTATTTATAGTCTTTCCCAAGTAATATACTACTCGAAAATTAGACTCGTCAGCTTCATGTCAGCTGGAAAAGGTGTTTATAGTCTTTCCCGAGTGGCGTCCCATTCGGAAGTTAGACTCTTCAGCTCGTCAGCTGGAAGAATGTTTATAGTCTTTCCCGAGTAGTGCACTACTCGAAGGTTTAGACTCATCCGCGTCATGTCAGCGGGAATGAGAATTTTATAGTCTCTCCCGAGTAGTGTACTACTCGAAAGTTAGACTCATCCGCGTCATGTCAGCGGGAATGAGAATTTTATAATCTCTCCCGAGTAGTGTACTACTCGAAAGTTAGACTCATCCGTGTCATGTCAACGGGAATGAGAATTTTATAGTCTCTCCCGAGTAGTGTTCTACTCGAAAGTTAGACTCATCCGCGTCATGTCAGCGGGAATGATGCTGCTCATGGCAACTGGTGGCCACGCATGTAGGCCGAGTACCACTGTATGAAAAATAAATCCATTACGTGGTTAGGTGTACTCGAGAGAGATACCTGCATCTCCAATTTTAATGAAGACCAGCTTGTGATCCTTGTAAGGATGTATCCTCAAGACCTGGTGGATAAGACAGATACCCAAACATATATGTTTAGCAATAAGGCTCTCATGAAGCATATCTGTTTACCTCATCGGTTCCTGTGGGGTAGCACCAGCGCTATAATTTCAACTCAGCCTGCGGGCGGCCCACATGGAGCATGCTACTGTAGGAACTCATGTCTTGGTGGCTATTACTAAGTAAGCTAGCCTGAACCAACCTACCCAGCATAGCTCTATAGAAGTAGCATCCATCGCATGTCAGGATGAGTATGGTGGCGTTGGTAACCGCAATCAGCCAGAGGAATCCTCGTCTGCAAGTCTTTCTGACTTATGCTCCGGATGCATCCTGGTTGCCACAGACGCCTGAGTAGGTATATTGCAGAATCTGCTTGCCCTCCCCAGGTGTGACGCAGTGCACGAGAACTCCGGATGCGCTTTGACGATGTAAGTCTTCTCTGACTTGGGTAAAGCCGAACAAGTACCCGAACCTTGCAATTAGCAGAGGGTTCGGCTGGCACCCTCATGGGCGTACCCTATCCAACAGAGTTATAGCCAAGCTAGGCCACCCGAACCTTGCATTAGCATAGGATTCGGCTAGCGACCCTCATGGGGCGTACCCAACCTGATAGAGCCGTGACCAAAATAAGTACCCGAACCTAGCATTAGCGTAGGATTCGGCTGGCGACCCTCATGGGCGTACCCTACTTAGCCGAGTAGTACACAGCCTCGACTGGCGCCGGAGTCTATTATTTCGCTCGCATGGAGCGTAGCCGAGAAGATGACGTCCCGACTGGCGCAAGTACTCGGTAAGTAGCCCTCATGGAGCATCCCGAGTGTACTTTGGCAGACTTGTCCAGCCCCCGAGCGTAGAGATAGCTCGCAGCCCTGAGTTCCTGTCACGCGTATTCGGAGCTGGGCCTGCAATAAAGATATCGGATGAGTAGCATCTGATGATGAAATAATCACCCGAATAAAATGTATTTTACAATATATGTAAATACATGTTCTTCCTCTTATTGATATTAATTTCCCCGAGTAGTTGACCCTTACGTTTAAGCACTCTGCCCGACTAGTCATAGCCCCCTAGCGTCGGGAATTGGCTCATGGCTCTTTCCCAGACACGCGTTTTGGGTGACTTTGAGTTCGTCTTTTCATGGGAGCAAAGTTTCACGATCAGGATTATGCCACTCGATACTTTGCAATCATTTAAGAGCAAAAACAGAGAAGAGTGCAGCTTGTGCACCTATTAGGTGTAAGCGGCTGCGGCATTGGTAAAGCCGAGTGAAGAAATATTTATCAGGAAGCGACTTAGCTGTTCGGTATTTTGGAGTGGGGATGCCATCCTTGCGTTTGAGCTTTGAGCCCCCGAGCATGTCACTTTGTTTTCTGATAATCTTCAGTTGTTGAAAGTCGAAGACGATTGTGACCGACTGCCACAATGAAGCCGTCTGACTTGCGTTTGCGATTCCCGGCTTTAGTCGGGGACCGCGTCATTGTCCCTCCCGCTTCTTCTGTCAGGATGCCTTTTTGTCTTCGAGAGCCTCAGCACAGCTCTGGGCTGAGTCGGCTACTTGTTTGCCATGTCGAATAGGCCTTGACAGAGTTGGAGGCTTCCGCGTGAATTTGTCGATGAACGAGATGTCTTTGACTCCTTTCGAAAGCGCGATGACGACCTCGTCCTTGATCTTCGGGATTGAGTTCCTCTTCTCAGAAAACCTCTTGATGAAGTCACGAAGAGACTCATTCTTCCTTTGACGCCAACTGATATAGTCATATTCGGAAGATGGCCTCTCGTATGTCCCCTGGAAGTTGGTGATGAAACGTTCCCGGAGTTCTCCCCAAGAGCCGATTGATTGCTTGGGAAGTCCTGTTAGCCATGTCCTCGCTGAGTCGGCTAAAGCAACTAGGAGGTAGTTAGCCATGACTTTGTGGTCACCTCCGGCAGCTTGGATTGCCAGAGTGTATGCTGTGAGCCAAGACTCGGGATCGGTCTTGCCGTCGTATTTTTCGATGCCTGTAGGCCTGAAACCCGACGGCCAGTCGACCTGTTGTAGCTCCTGGGTGAAGGCTGGTACTCCATCTTCATGAGGACTCCGACCCCGACTACGGCGGCGAAACCGCTCGTGGTGGAAGCCGAAGCACTCGTTGTTGTCTTCCAGTTGGCGTTGCTCGTCTTCCTCTCGTTCGCGGCGCCGAGCATTGGTGTCCTGCTGAAGATCGCGCCATAGTTGGCCTCGGAGATCCCGGTTGTCCCGACGGTCACTTCGACGTTGCCGGTTGTTGTTTGGGTTGCCGAGTGACGTTTGGCGTGACTCCGTGTGCAGCCGACTAGAGCCGGCCGCTCGGCGTCGCTTGAGGTAGACGAGACAGCCATTGGGGATGCCGAACCAGTTGGTTGGTATGAGGGTATCTCCCGACTGTTGGTGCTGCTGACATGCAGCAGCGGTAAGCATGGCTTTTATCCTTGCGATCGTCGGGGCCTGGTGATCAGGCCCAAGTTGGAGCGTGTCCAGTAGGGTTGCGGCGGCACGATTTCTGTTGGCGTGACGAAGACGTCGTGGTCGCCGACTTTTGTTTGGAGGGTTGTTGCTGAGCAGTCCGCCCGGCTCTGCGCAGATCGTCGTTGCGGGCGCGCAGGCGTCTTGCTTCTTCCTCTTGTTGTTCTCGCAGTCGGCGGGCCTCCTCCTCTTGCTGTTCGCGTAGTTGGCGTGATTCCTGAGTAGGAGTAGAGCCTTTGTATACCATGAAGATTTCTCGTGGCGGAGAGAAGCTCGCCGAGCTGATGTCCGACTTAGAGTCGTAGTCCGACTGGAAGTCGGAGTCCGACTTCGAGTCGAAGTCGGGATGGTTGATGGGGATGAGTGTAACTCCGACCTCCCTAGGTCCGATCTCGAGCGGCTCGAGGCCATATTCGAGTCGAACTCCAGGGGATCGGGTTTGCCGCGTCGGATGTAGATTGTAGATATCCGCGGCGTCGCCGAGTCCGAATGGGAAATTGACGATCTCTTCCTTTCTTGGTCCGATCTCGGCCGGCTCAAAACCGAGTTCGAGTCGGACATCGAAAGAAAGAGTTGTCCCTGGATTCGGGCGTATTGGAGATCGCCGCAGCATGTCGTCGAAGATTGCCGCAGCGTCGTGTGGGCCGACTGGCGCGGAGTCGGCTGGTTCCCCTGCCGGTTGGATCGGGTCCGTGTCGGCCAAGGTGAGATTGCCGAACATGTTGGCGACGAAGTCGAGGCCTCCGAGTGAGATTGTATCTCCGGGAGAGAATTTGCCGCCGTCGACTCCAGTTGGCGGATCCATCGAGCTTGTAGATGTAGATCGCGCCGATGCCCCTACCTGGCGCGCCAACTGTCGATGTTTTACACCGGCAATAAATATATGGGGCTAGTCGGCGGATGGAAACTCGGTGGATTGCAAAGGAACACAGAGAGATTTTATACTGGTTCAGGCCCTCGATGTGAGGTAATACCCTACGTCCAGTTTGTATGTATTCCTTTGAGATATACGGTGGTGGTCTGATGAACTTGTGTGCACCTGCCCTCATGGGGCGCCCTGCCTCCCCTTATATACTGGGGGACAAGGTTACAAGGTAGGAGTCCCCATCGGATTACGACTAGGAGATCTCCCCTTAGAGATATAACGCACCCGACTAGGACTGTATATTCCTTTCTATACAAGGCGAAGTCTGCCGAATCTAGCTATATCTCTAATTACAAGGCTAGGCCCATCCTCTATCCGAGTGGCCCATATGCTTGTCATGAGGTACCCGGGGCCCATGGCACCCACAGGCTAAGAGTCTTATTTGCGAAAACAGCCTTTAGAAACATTTTGCTTGTCAAATACTAGTGTGTCCAATTTTTAGTTGTCGAAAAGAGGCTCGCGCCTCGATCCATTCCGCAAGTTTCTTTTCAACAACTCACCACATATAGTTACTGAATCATGTATTTCCATTTTCATCTTCCGGTGATTAACCGAGTGACCACACAACTCGGCTGCCACTCGTGTGGCTTCGACCACTCCTTAGGTCTGTTACTTCTCTCGAGTGGCTTCGACCACCCGTTGACCCTGAGACTCGGCTACAACCAAATCTCAGCTACCTCTTGTAGCAATTCCGGCTACAACCGGTTATTAGCTCATTCGCTACACTGGCTACAACCAGTAAGCACAAACTCGCTGCCCTGGCTACAACCAGGTAGTCTGCTCTTTATCGTCTTCTGGCTACAACCCGAAGACTTACTCCTGTTAACTTTCACCCACTTGCTTATGGTGCTTCAACACCCCGGGTCACACAGACCCGTTTCTGGCCACACAGGCCTTCCGTTTGCCACTCGGCAAACTCTGGTTACGATTCCCTTCCCATCAATCCATTTCACAAACCACTGGCAATCAAATCTAAACTATGGGAATCACCTTACATCGCCCTTAACCGTGGGCACGGCTGTTCGAACAGTTCAGCTAAACTCTGCAGAGGGTGTACGCTTTACCCAAACGACACGAAACTTACACCGAGTACTGGCCTGTATCGGAAGTTCGTGACAAGGCCATTTCCAAAGCCAGTCTAGGGTTATCCAATGCTAGCAGAAGGATCCACATAGGATCAATGCTTCAGGTTGGCTCCAACCACCATCAGCACCAAGGCTCACGAGCTACAACTCAAATGAGTCCACTCCAGTCGGCACCAGACTTCCCTAGACCTACAATTTACTCGGCCAGGGGCAGCCCATACTACCCGTATGGTCGTACTGTAAAATGCTCGGATGCAATCCCCAAAGGAAACGTTTCTTATCGACAATACACAGCCAGGCCACACAGGCACTGTCTCTGTACATCAAGGTTTGCACAATTTTCATTTATTTCATAAACACGCCGATACGCAGAGTACCGGGTTTTCAAACAGCTAAGTAAAAACCACTGTTTCCCCAACGACAATACAATCGTTGCAGGGCTAAGCCATTCTACTCAGCATTCGTATCCATAGATAATATGCCAACGTGCCATTTGTGGGGCTATCAAGGGAGAAATACATCAATATCCTACCAAAACAAGTGCGACTACTGGGTAGGTCCGTCGGTTGCGCTTGCAGACCGAGGCCGATCAATTTAAAGTGTAAACTAAGCATGCATATTTTACAAGCAACATAATTTTGCATATATAGGAGGCAATATGATCAAAGGGGCTTGCCTTGTTCCAGCGGAAGATCTTCCTCGGCGAAGACGGCTTCTGGATCGTCCACCGGTTCAGGATCTAAACAAGCAGAAAAGATAATTATCGACACGCTGAAAAGAGGTAAAACACTAGGAAAAGAACATTGCGGTAGTCGGATGAAGGCTTATCATAGGCGGCTGAGTTAAGCTTGCGGACGGGGCAACAAGGCTCACCGGTTAGGAACTCCGGATGGTAGGCTCGGCGATGAGCGGCAGCGATGGAGCTTGGGGGGGCAGAAACGGTTCCGGGGCTGGGGAGGAGGAAGGTGATGGCTTAGCTATGAAGCTGGTGATGGCAGTTTGGCAGAGACGGCTGGCTTACAATACAGAGGAAAGAGGAGGCATGGATGTCCTTTTATAGCAGGCGTGCGAGCAGACATGCGGTGCAGGGCGATAGAGAGGGAAAATGAGTCAAGATAAGCTGGCAAGGTGACGCGACGTCAATGTAGAGATTGACTTAGGGATTGGGCATGGCCGGGGGAGTTAGTATACACTGTAGCGACGAGAGACACTCAGGTCGTGGCAAGGACGGGTTGGAGGGATTTGCAGATAGAGCCTCTGACTATCCATTGGTCCAAGCGGGTTCTTGCGGTGCGGCGGTTATTGTCCGTTGGTCCGAGCGGGGTTGTGGGCAGGTGGAGGTCGGATCATGTCACCACTTCTGCAGTCAGCGTCCAACGGGAGGAGCGTTGAAAACATGGCTGCGGTGCAACTTGATGAGGCGATGAGACAACACGTCCATTGATAAGGCAAGGTGTCTTGAGCTTGACCGGATTGGGGCAGGTCGGGGGGGGGGGGGGCAAGACAGAACGGGTTAACAGGGTAATCGGTAATGCAAGGGGTTACTCGGCGGCAAGGGTGGCCGAGTGAACAAAGGTAAAAGAGCAAGATTCAGGAACTGAGTAGGAATGTACTCGGCACAAGGGGAAAAGCAGTCGGCTAGCCAGGGAGAGAAAAACTGGGGCACAGCTAAACGGGATTGGAGAGGAGTTCGTATTAAGAATACGAATTCCAACAGGGAAAAGAAAAACAGGTCATTACATTGTTGCACTTGAGCAATTCAGGGCATGTACCAGAAAAGGAGAATATTGCAGTTGACCAAGAAACACCTATTGTTGAAGATTCAGTTTCTTTAACTGTTGAGTAGCTGTCATAACATTCTATTGTACTTGATAGGGCAAGGGGAATTATCAAACGACCTTAAAGAGTAATTGAAGAAGCAAATATAGTTGCTTATGCTTTGAGTATGGAAGAAGAAATTGAAGGTAATGCAAAACCTTTTACATATTCTGAGGATATTGTTTCTGATGGTTGTAATAAGTGGATAGCTGCTATGTATGATAAGATGGAGTCACTTGAAAAGAATAGTATTTGGGAACTAGTGAAGTTGCCTAAGGAGAAGAAGCCTATCAGTTGTAAGTGGATTTTCAAAAGAAGGAAGGTGTGTCTCCAAATGATGAGGCATGATATAAAGTAAGGTTGGTTGCTAAAGGTTATAGCCAGATGTCGGCGAAACGGGAATGGGGGTCCCACATTCTCCGGGGACGTGAGGACCTTCGGCCACATCAGCTCCTCCGGGCCCATATTCTGTACAAGACGGCCGGCTACTACATGGTCACCTCTCTAAGCGCCTGGGGCCTGGGATGCTGCCCGGGCCCGGAGCACCGTCCCCGGGTGCCCCCCCCCGGGCCCGGGCCTGCAGCCTCGGCGCCCGTGCCGTGCGAGCCCGGGGCGAGGGCCGACTCGAGCAGGTCAGCTGCCAAACTAACCGCATTATGGCGAGGGTGACGGGGCGTGTCACCCCTGACGCCCGCTCTGCTCCCTGTGCAGTCAGAGGACCTGTTTGAGCCGAGTGAGCTTCATTTCCCACCTCTGGCAGACCCACAGTGCGCTCTCCGTCACGATCCTCAAGACTTTAGCCGCCTGCAGCGGCCCGCCGCCACGGGGACGACCTTACCCGCCGTGCCTGCACCAAACTCCGGCGTGGCTCGCAGAGGCGGACGTATGCGACCATGACACATCATATCTAGCTTCCTCGTATACTGGGCACTGTGGAACTCCCCTTTACCTATAAAAAGGAGGATCCATGCCAACCGGGAGGGGACGGAGAGTTAAGGACCTTTTTCTTCATTAAAGCCTAGCTCCATAGTTCCCAAGTGAGGGCAAGGGCCCGAGCTCCCTCACAAGTCCTTGTAAGACCAAATCACATTCATCTCTCCCACATAGCTAAACACACAGGAGTAGGTGTTACGCCTCCGAGCGGCCCAAACCTCTACCTCCTCTTGTCTCTTTGCCGTACAAAATCTTCCTATTCCGCTGATCATCTCCTAGACGCCGCATTCGTCCGGGAACAACTCCCCTGCCGAACCTCAAGGGGTCCCCGGACTTCCCGCCGTTGGAGTTTTCATCCTCCGACAGCTGGCGCGCCAGGTAGGGGGAGTTTCTTCCTCAGGTGACACGCCGGCGTCCTCGACACCGACACCCTTCATGGCAAGAGGCCATCGTCCGCGAGACTCTGACGAGGAGTCCGGCGGCTTCACCCCGCCGAGCAACGTTAGCCCTTTACGTGAGCCCGCCACGTTCCCCCTCCTCATCTCTGGGGGCGTGCGGCGCGTGCCCGGCGGACCGAGCTCGCCCCGCGGCGACCTGGTCGTGCGGCCTCGCCCGGCAAGTGCCCCGCCGGTCTGCCACGGCCTCATCTATGAGGCTTGGACACGCCGCAGCACCACGCGCGCCGTGGCCTCAACTTTCAGTCAGCGACGCCGCAGGGAGCCCTCTTGCGGCAGAACACCTCCTGCGCCCCCCCCTTGGCATTACCGGGGGAGGAGGCCGGGAGCGGCGTTGCTCAACGAGGTCGCTACCTGGTAGGACCGCGGCCCAATCGCAGGGTCACCGCCCAACAAGCCGTGCAGGGCCGGAGCGCCGGCCGCGCTACCTCTAGCGTGTGAAGCGGCCCCGCGCCGAACCAGAATCAAGCCCTGGCCGCGGCGCCTCACGCCGCGCCTGGGGCCAAGAATACCTCAGGCTGACCTCCGCGACCGGCTAAACCGGTCGCGGGCCCATGAGGACGCCCGGTCACGTTGTAGACGGCAGCGCGAGCGGCCAACGGACGCTGCTAGGCGTCCCGAGGCCCCAGGCCTCCAGCTCCAACCCACCGACGGAAAACCGTCGCATCCACGCCCGAGCACTGCTCATACGGCGGCTCGGGTTGCTGGCTAGCTCTCTCCAGGGCCAGGCCCCCACGAGTGTGCGCTGGGCCCCGGCCAAAGTTGCCGTACCCAGCCACTGCCGGAAAAGTGATACGATGGCTCCGTCCCGACCCCTCGGATGTCAGATGTAGATCTACACCACAACCACACATCCATGCAGAGGCGGGCTCGAACTCGAGCACGGTGATGGCGAAACGTCATATTTACCCGTCGCCCTAAAGCCCATCAGGGCTCGCTCCTGGTATACATGAACCTCCCCGAGGGGTCCACCATCTACTCGGTGGGGGAAAAGATCTCTGCCACCAGTTCGTGGGCAAACTCCAGGGCACCTTCCCGCGCACTCTGAGCGAGGACCGCATGGCAGACCTCCACGCCCCGCGCCAGGCAGGACGAGGCCTGCTGAGGCTCTTTTCCCACGGCAGCTCTTCAGCCAGTCCGCAACCACACCATCCCTCACATCGCCCCCTACCGGTCACCACGCGTTCGCATCGGGCGTGCGCGACTAGCGCATGCTCGAGAAAGCTGGGCACCGCAACGTCCAAACCCCGGCCGAGCTATTCAATCTCGCCGACCTCTGCAGCCCGTAAGGAGGAGGCCCGGGCATGGAACAAAGCCACGCCCCGAAAACCCCCCGACCAGGGCCCCGGAGGTGCGGCGAGACCTCACGTTTCCGCGGGCACGACAGGACAGGCGAAGCGCCATAAGGGCCAAGGGAGGTGCCGAGAACTTCGCTTTGGCGGGCAACCGGCGGCCCCCGGGGCGATTGTCGCCCGCCAAGACGACAACGGCGGCAAGCGCAGCAAGGCCGGCACGTACGCCACCCCCATTGGCTATCGGGCCGGAATGGTGTTCCGTCCACGAGACGGACTCTCTCCACGACCTCACAGAGTGCCGCGCCGTCCAAAACTTGGCACCGAGCCACCAAAGCCGCAGGATCGGAACAGCAAGCTAACAACTCGGCTCCCGATCGAGCAGCCTCTCGAGTTCAAGAACCCGGAATTCTCGCCTACTCTCGACGGCGGGCGCGCTCACTCCTCGCGCCGTTCTTCAAGGCCATGAAGCGCGAAGCTATTGGCGTGACCCGGGCCAGCGCGTCCCGAGCGAGGTGGTCGACATCCCAAATCACCCTTCGCCACGGACCATCCGGCCCGGACCTATGCGAAAGCCGCTCGCCCCCCCCTGGTTGTCTCCCACTAATGTAACCTGAAGTGCGGCCGGCGTCCCTCATCGACGGGCGCCGCCCTCAATCCTTTCCTCCCGATAGTTGAGAAGATCAAGTCCCCGGGACGATCTTGCCCTCTTTGCCCATCATGGATTACGAAGGCCGCACTTGGCCTCTTCGGCCAGTCTCGTTGCACGTCAACCTTCGTACGCGGCAACTTCCGCACCGAGCGCGTCGTCTTCGACGCGCAGTCAACCTCCCGTACACGCGTGCTCGGCGGCCCCGTTGTAAAGTTATGGCGGTTACGCAGCTACGCCGTAACCTAACCATGAAGCCTTCCGGCCCCTGGCCCAGATACAGTCCACGGACGGAGGCCGCCCTCTGTGCGCTGAAGCAGCCGCGGCCAGACATCCCCCAGTGGCTCCTGACACGGTGGGCGGCGCGGCCCTTGCTGTTCGTCCCCAAGCCGCGCATCGTCGCCACCGACCGAGCTAGTCAAGGATGTCGTCCTTGGCGTATGACCCGTCCCCGACGTCAAAATTGGCTGCCTGAGACGACAATGGAAACGCGCTCATCGCCGTCTTCGGCAACACACGTCTTTGCCTGGCAACCTCGGACAAGCCGGGTCCCCAGGGTGATTGAGCACCGTTGCCACCGCGCGGCTCGCCGCCCGGTGCGCAGAGTACGAAGACAGCCCTGGAGCGCCAGGCGTTATCCCGAGGAGACCGACAAGCTTCTCGCTATCGCTTCATCCCGAGGTTCGTCCACCCGGCCTGCTGGCCAACCCAGTCGTCCCCCAAGTTCAACGGAAGCTCATGTGCAAGACGACACCGACTCAAACAAGCTGCCCTAAGATCCACCTCGCCCCGATAGACCAATCAGTCACTCCACAGCGGGTTACCTCTGTGTTTCTTGATGCCTACGAATATCATCAAATCCGCAGTGCAGAGGAGATGAGGAAAAAACTTCTTTCATTACCCCTTAGGGGGCCTATTTTACGTTTGCATGCCTTTTGCGGTTGAAAAACGCTTGTTCTACTTTCCAGCGTGCATCCGTGTAACATTTGTGGAATAGTTCTGCAGACAGTTCGCAATAGGAGGCCGTACGTCACGATTTGGTGCTGAAGTCGCGTGATCGTGTCACTCTCTCCACGACTTGCCGAGACGGTTCAGGCAACCTTCGATGCACGAGGATGAGCTGAACCCGAAAAAGTGTGTTTCGTGTCCCGCCGGCAAGCTCCTCGCTTCCTCGTGTCCAGCCGCGGCATTGGGCGAACCAGAGAAGATTGCGGCATCGACCGCAGGCGGCCCCCCGACAGGCCCGGGAGGCCCAGAAGCTACCGGTGCTGCTGCGCTAGGCGCTTTCATCTCCAGCTTGGGAGCGCGCCCGCCCCCTATTCAAACTACTCAAAGAACCGGGCATTCACCTAACGGAGGAGACCGACGAGCCCTTGGCGAACTCAAAGACCTGACTATGCCCTTGTCCTCGTGGCACCCGCACCAAACGAGCCCATTGCTGCTCTACATCGCGGCAACCCCGCAGGTGTGAGCGTGGCGCTCCAGTCGATCGAGCGCCCCCTTGCCAGAATGTGCGCGCAACCGGATCCGTCTCCCGGGGCCACCACCGCGGAGCCCGAACCAGCAGCCTCGCCAACGAGCGCGAGCCTAGGACGTGCCAGGACAACCTCAGCATTTTCACAAACCGGATGGACCGATATCCCGGAGCGTCGCCTTAGCGAAGAGCGGTCGCGGAGTCGCCCCGATTTCAATTTCATACCCCAGCCGGGGCCCCGGGCCGTGTCACCTACTAGCCAACCCATCCCGGCCCCGGGGCCCATACCTCCCGGCTACGAGAGCTCCGCTCCTCTGGGAAGGGACCCGCTGCCCGGCCACCTTCAGGCCGGATTAGGGCACGCAGCAGAACCGGCTGTGTACTCGCAGCGAGGTTACTACCAGATGCAAATCACGCTATCCCCAGGCGCAAAAGATGCTCTACGCAGTCCTCATCGCGTCCAGGAAGCTTGCCCACTATCCAGGCGCACAAGTATCCTGGTTCCCGTCTTACCCTCGGGCAAGAATTGCAAACACGGGAGAACGGGCCGGTGCCAAGTGGGCGCGAGCTCGCTGAATTCGACCTCCATTTCAAGCGCGCCAGCCATCAAAGCCAAAGTCCTGGCATTATCTGCGAGTGGACCGGGGCCCAGCTAGACCCCGTCGCTGGACGCCGTACTCAGCCCCGAGCTGCGCCCCGATCTGCGCCATCCATGGACAATGATAACTCACGGCTCCTCGCTAGACAGCTTCTCCTCCCCAGCACCGGGGCGGGCATTCCTCGTGTCTCTGCCGACGAGTTCCGCTTTTGTCGTTCCAACCTCAACTTTCCGAGCACCAACAACATGCCGAGTATGAGGCCTCTCGCGCTCCAGCAGCAATAGCCCTCGCGGCGTGCGACGGTTGTGCGTTGCAGGCGACTCATCCTTCATCAACCAGTGTCCCGGAGTACAAACTCTGCACCCCAATGCCCCGTATAGTGGACGAATCGAGCTGAGCCCGCCTCGACGACCTCAGGCTTTGCCAACGTCCTCGCCGGTCACAACCTCGCCGCCGATGACCTCTCAGACTGGCGTGCCTCTCGGCCCGGCCCTCCGGAGTTTTTCAGGAAGCCCTCAGCCCCCCGCAGCCTCGTCCGGGATCTGGGCCACCCCTAGCCCGGCCCGAGCGACACGCAAGCCCAGCCCAGACTTGTCCATCGCCGACCCAGTGCGCCCCCTGATGGGCCAAGATCCGGCATATCTTCTGCCGACGCACCTCCCCCAAAGATGACGCGAACCACAAGGTGCACGCTTGTCTAAGCGCTCGTCATGGTAGATGGACCCTCTACCGGCGTAGCGCAACGCGTCCTACTCAAGTGCATCCGCGCGATGTCCGGCTCGAATCTCGCCGATATCTGAAGGAATGTGGCGTCAGTTGCATTTCCATCCCTGTCGGTAAGGCTTTCCGCAAGATTTATGGCCCACAGCCTTGCAAACGCATCTGACCTCGTCCACGCTGCCTGCGCGTCCAGTTCCATCCAAGCAAAAACCACCTCCAGGCGCAGGCACTCCAGTGCATCCCCCTGTCCTGGCCCTTCGCGGTTGGGGGTCGATATCCTCGCCCTTTCCCCCGGGCATCGGGTTATCAACATCTTATGTCCATCGAACAAATTCACCAACGTGGCCGGAGCATTCCCTGTATCACATCGACAAGCATTCGGCGCTCAATTATCCGGGGAATCACCTGCCGCTTCGTCCCAACCGAATCATCACTGACAATGGCACGCAGTCAACGACGACTCTTCGCGAATACTCATCGCGAGCTCCATCAGGCTCTGCTTGCCTCTCTGCCTACCCTACAGCAGGGCAGGCGACCGGGCAACACAGAGACTACGGGCCTCTCAAGACAAGCTCCATACAACGACCTCAAAAAGCATGCTCAATGTGTATCACGACTCCCGCGTCCTTGGCGAATCTACCACACCAAGCCGCACGGGACCCCCTCTTCCTAGTGTACGGAGCCGAAGCCTCTCCGCGGATCTCACATTCGGCTCTTCCCGGGTACAGCACTACAGCGACGACATCAACACGACAAACATGCAGCTCGACAACCTCGACTTTCCCGAGAACGAAACGCCGCCACACTCCCGTCGTCTACCAGCAGAGCCTCAGCGCATTCATCAGCTAATATGTTGCGTCTTGGGGCCATTCACTCCAGGCGGGACCTATTTCTCCGCCGTGTCCTCACAACTGCTCGGAAGAATAAACTTCCCCTATGTGAAGCCCCTTCCTGTGATTGCGTTCTCTCGGCCTAGCTCCGGTAAGACTGGGCCAGAGGACGAACCCCCACTCCTAACCCTGAATATCGAGCTATCTCGCAAATTTTACCATAAACGTATCCTT
>RYFJ01001832.1:0-103832 GCA_003991445.1 Oryza meyeriana var. granulata
TTGATAGGGGATATGGTCTTCGATTCATCATCGGCCAGAACATCAAGTGGATTGAAGTTGGACGGCATCTCAAATGATGATGCGTCATCATTGCGAACCACCAAGTGGCATCCCTTAGTAAACCCATAATAAAGGCCTTTTGAACCATTTGGCCGAGTCGCCGGAGTTCATTTTACACCCAAGGAGAGGCGATGCAGCTTCCACCCATTGAGATGGATCGCGATAGGTGGGTGCTTGTTCTTCTGGTGATCGGCTGGAAAGATTGGTTGAGAAAGGAGGTATCGGGGATTGCTTGGATGTTAAACATAAGCCATACACACAAACACCAAGGACCTCGACTATGGCAACTGGCTTGACCGGGCGATAGTTTGACTGCCATTGATGCACTAGTTGGTAAGTGGCGCCAAGGAGATATTGCCCCAGGGAACTTGTTTCAATCGGCCAGTCATTCTGCCAATTGCATGTGGTTGTGGGGGCAAAGAGTTGCACCGCCCGAAGACGAACCGCTCCAGCCGAAGGCGATACGTGTTCCCACAGCATCGACTGGTCCAGTTCCTTTGTTATGGATTGATATCGTATTGGTGTCGATGTTTTACACCGGCAATCATATTATGGGGCTAGTCGGGGATGTAAATCGGTGGATTGCAAGGAACACAGAGAGATTTTATACTGGTTCAGGCCCTCAATGTGAGGTAATACCCTACGTTCAGTTTGTATGTAGTTCCTTTGAGGATATACGGTGGTAGTTCTGATGAACTTGTGTGCACCTTGAGCTTATGAGTGCTCTTCTGCCCTCATGGGGCGCCCGGCCTCCCTTATATATGGGGGACAGGGTTACAAGGTAGGAGTTCCCACACGGATTACGACATAGGAGATTCCCCCTTAGAGATTAACGACCGACTGAGGACTGTATATTCCTTTCATATAGAAGGCGAAGATCTTGCCGAATGTTAGCTATATCTCTAAATTACAAGGTCGGCCTCCTCTATCGAGTGGCCCATATGCTTGGTCATGAGGTACGCGGGCCCATGGGCACCACAGTAGCCCCGAGGCCTTCATAGTTTGAGTCACAAGTGATGCCTGTGCTCATCTCCACGGTTGGAGTCTCCGGTGCAATTTCCGATACTCTTTGTTGGAGTGCTGGCTTTCTCCCGAGTCCTGCGTTCATGTCAGCTTTGGCAGCGAGGACTATGAAGGTCTCGATGTAGATGTTGGAATGTGTGCGCCGGAATGGCGCACCTTATTAGGTGTGGCCCCCGACTTTGTGCTTAATTTGTGAAAACATTAAACATGAAGTCAAAGATCTTTCACCTTGTAGTTCTTTTCCCAGAGTAGATTACTATGGTTCATGAGACTCTTCGGTATCATGTCAACCGGAATATCATTTTTAGTCTTGACCGAGCAGGGGAACTACTGTATGTAGGACTCTTCGACTTGTCATGTCAGTCGGAATGTTGTGGTTATAGTCTGCCGAGTAGGATGCTATCGTATAATGAGACTCTTCAGCGTCATGTCAGCTGGAAAGAAGGGTTTTAGTCTTTCCGAGAGTATACTACTCGAAAAGGGAGAGAGATCAGACGTCGTCGGCGTCATGTCAGCCGGGATGATTATTTTATAGTCTCTCCCAAGTAAACTTATACTCGAAAATTAGACTTCAGCTTCATGTCAGCTGGAAAAGGGTTTATAGTCTTTCCCGAAGTGGCGTGCCCATTCGGAAGTTTAGACTCTTCAGCTCGTCGCTGGAAGATTGTTTATAGTCTTTCCAGTAGTGCACTACTCGAAGGTTTAGACTCCGCGTCATGTCAGCGGGAAATGAGAATTTTATAGTCTCTCCGAGTAGTGTACTACTCGAAGTTAGATGACTCAGTCGCGTCATGTCGTCAGGGGAATGAGAATTTTATAGTCTCTCCCGAGTAGTGTACTACTCGAAAGTTAGACTCATCCGCGTAGTGTCAGCCGGAATGAGAATTTTACAGTCTCTCCCGAGTAGTGTAATACTCGAAAGTTAGACTCATCCGCGTTGTCAGCGGGAATGAGAATTTTATAGTCTCTCCCGAGTAGTGTACTACTCGAAAGTTAGACTCATCCGCGTCATGTCAGCGGGAATAATGCTGCTCATAGGCAACTGGTGGCCACCCATGTAGGCGAGTACCACTGTATGAAAATAAATCCATTACGTGGTTAGGTGTACTCGAGAGAGATACCTGCATCTCCAACTTTTAATGAAGACCAGCTGTGATCCTGTAAGGAGTATCTCGAGACCTGGTGGATAAGACAGATACCCAACATATATGTTTAGCAATAAGGCTCTCATGAAGCATATCTGTTACTCATCGGTTCCTGTGGGTAGCACCAGCGCTATAATTTCAACTCAGGCTGCGGGCGGTTAATTCCACATGGAGCATGCTACTGTAGGAACTCATGTCTTGGTGGCTATTACCAAGTAGTCGGCCTGAACCAACTTACCAGCAGATAGCTCTAGGGAAGTATCATCCATCGCATGTAGGATGAGTTTTTTGGTGTGGTAACCGCAATCAGCCAGAGAAATCCTTATTCGCAAGCCTTTCCGACTTACGTTCTGGATGCAAACTGGTTGCCCATGTACCGAGTAGGTATGTTGCAGGATCTGCTTTGCCTCCTCAGGTGTGACGCAGTGCATGAGAACTCGGATGCGCTTTGATTTATGTAAAGTCTTCTCTGACTTGGTGAAAAGCCGAACAAAGGTACCCGAACCTTGCATTAGCAGAGGGGTTCGGTGTGACCTCATGGGGCGTACCCTATTCCACAGAGTTATGACCAAGCTAGCACCCCGAATCTTGCATTAGCATAGGATTCGGCTGCGACCCTCATGGGGCGTACCAACCTGACAGAGTTGCGGCCAAATAAGGTACCCGAACCTAAGCATTAGCGTAGGATTTGGCTGGCGACCCTCATGGGGCGTACCCTACTTAGCCGAGTGGTACACAGCCCGACTGGCGCGGGGGGCGATTGTTAGCTCCCATGGAGCGTAGTCGGGGAAGATGACGTCCCGACTGGCGCAAGTACTCGGTAAGTAGCCCTCATGGAGCATCCCGAGTGTATTTCGGCAGACTTGTCCAGCCCGAGCGTAGGAGATAGGCTCGAAGCCCTGAGTTCCTGTCACGCATATCCGGAGCTGGGCCTGCAATATTAAAAATATCGGATGAGTAGCATTGATGATGAAAATAATCACCCGAAATAAAATGTATTTTACAATGTATGTAAATACGTGTTCTTCTCTTTTGTGATATTAATTTCTCGAGTAGTTGACCCCTTACGTTTAAGCACTCTGCCCGACTAGTCATAGCCCCTAGCGTCGGGAGTTGGCTCATGGCTCTTTCCCAGGCCGCGTTTTGGGTGACTTGAGTTTGTCTTAATGGAGCAGAGTTTCACCGGATCGAGATTTATGCTACTCGAGTACTTTTTGTAATCATTTAAGAGCAAAAACGGAAAAAAGTAAATGCGCAAGCTTATCACCTATTAGGTGTAAGCGGCTGTGGCACTAGCAAGGCCGAGTGAGGAGATGTTTATCATAAAGCGACTTAGCTGTTCGGTATTTGGGAGTGGGGATGCCATCCTCGTGTTTGAGCTTGTGAGCCCCCGAGCATGTCACTTGTTGTTCTGATAATCCTCAGTTGTTGAAGGTCGAAGGCGGTCGTGACCGACTGCCACAATGGAGCCGTCTGACTTGCGTTTTGCGATTCCCAGCTTTAGTTGGGACCGCGTTGTCGGTGTCATCCGCTTCTTCTGTCAGGGTGACTTGTTGTCATCGAGGGCTCGGCAATAGCGTGGGCCGAGTCGCGTACTTGTTTGCCATGTCGAATAGGGCCTTGACAGAGTTGGGAGGGCTTCCGCGTGAATTTGTCGATGAACGAGGTGTCTTTGACTCCTTTTCGAAAGGCGGCGATGACGACCTCATCCTTGATGTTTCGGGATTGAGTTCCTCTTCTCAGAAAACCTCTTGATGAAGTCACGAAGAGACTCGTTCTTCCTTTGACGCAACTGATATAGGTCGTACTAGAAGATGGCCTCTCGTATGTTCCTGGAAATTGTGATGAAACGTTCCCGGAGTTCTCCCAAGAGCCGATTGATTGCTTGGGAAGTCCTGTTAGCCATGTCCTCGCTGAGTCGGCTAGAGCACTAGGAGGTAGTTAGCCATGACTTTGTGGTCACCTCCAGCAGCTTGGATTGCCAGAGTGTATGCTGTGAGCCAGGACTCGGGATCGGTCTTGCCGTCGTATTTTTCGATGCTTGTAGGCTTTGAAACCGACGGCCAGTCGACCTGTTGTAGCTCCTGGGTGAAGGCCGGTATGCCTTCGTCTTCATGAGGACTCCGACCCGACTACGGCGGCGAACCGCTCGTGGTGGAGGCCGAAATGCTCGTTCTCGTCTTCCCAGTTGGCGTTGCTCGTCTCTTCTCGTTCGCGGCGCCGAGCATTGGTGTCCTGCCGAAGATCACACCATAGTTGGCCTCGGAGATCCCGGTTGTCCCGACGGTCACTTCGACGTTGCCGGTTGTTGTTTGGGTTGCCGAATGACGTTTGGCGTGACTCCGTGTGCAGCTGACTAGAGCCGGCCACTCGGCGTCGCTTTGAGGTAGATGAGACTGCCGCTGGGGAAGCCGACCGACTGGTCGGTATGAGTGTGTTGCCCGACTGTTGGTGCTGCTGGCATGCAGCAGCGGTAAGCATGGCTTTTATCCTTGCGATCGTCGGGGTGGTCTGGTGATCAGGCCCAAGTTGGACCGTGTCCAGTAGGGTTGCGGCAGCCATGATGTTCTGTTGTGGCGTGACGAAGACGTCGTGGTCGCCGACTTTTGTTTGGAGGGTTTGTTGCTGGGCGGTTCGCCTAGCCCTGCGTAGGCCGTCGTTGCGGGCGTGCAGGCGTCTTGCTTCTTCCTCCTGTTGTTCTCGCAGTCAGCAGGCCTCCTCCTCTTGTTGTTCGCGTAGTCGGCGTGATTCCTGAGTAGGAGTAGAGCCTTTGGATGCCATGAAGATTTCTCGTGGCGGAGAGAAGCTTGTCGAGCTGCTGTCCGACTTAGAGTCGTAGTCCGACTGGAAGTCGAAGTCGGGATGGTTGATGGGGGTGGTTATAACTCCAACCTCCCTAGATCCGATCTCGAGCGGCTCGAGGCCGTATCCGGTCGAACTCTAGGGGATCGGGTTGCCGTGTCGGATGTTGATTGGAGGTATCCGCGGCGTCACCGAGTCCGAACGGGAAATTGACGATCTCTTCCTTTCTCGGCCCGATCTTGGCCGACTCAAAACCGAGTCCGAGTCGAACACTGAAAGGAAGAGTTGTCCCTGGACTCGGGCGTATTGGAGATCGCCGCAGCATGTCGTCGAAGATTGCCGCAGCGTTGTGTGGGCCGACTGGCGTGGAGTCGGCTGGTTTCTCGGCCGGTTGGATCGGGTCCGTGTCGGCCAAGGTGAGGTTGCCGAACATGTCGGCGACGAATTCGAGGCTTCCAAATGAGATTGTATCTCCGGGGGAAAGTTTGCCGCCGTCGACTCCAGTTGCTAGATCCATCGAGCTTGTAGATGTAGATCGCGCCGAAGCCCCTACCTGGCGCGCCAACTGTCGATGTTTTACACCGGCAATAAATATATGGGGCTAGTCGGCGGATGTAAACTCGGTGGATTGCAAAGGAACACAGAGAGATTTTATACTGGTTCAGGCCCTCAATGTGAGGTAATACCCTACGTCCAGTTTGTATGTATTCCTTTGAGGATATACGGTGGTAGTTCTGATGAACTTGTGTGCACCTGAGCTTATGAGTGCTCTTCTGCCCTCATGGGGCGCCCTGCCTCCCCTTATATACTGGGGGACAGGGTTACAAGGTAGGAGTCCCCATCGGATTACGACTAGGAGATCTCCCCTTAGAGATATAACGCACCCGACTAGGACTGTATATTCCTTTCTATAGAAGGCGAAGTCTGCCGAATTTAGCTATATCTCTAATTACAAGGCTAGGCCCATCCTCTATCCGAGTGGCCCATATGCTTGTCATGAGGTACCCGGGGCCCATGGCACCCACACTTGGACCAACCGCCGATGTTCTTTGCTTGGAGCCAATGGGTAGGCCTGAATTGGAGATTGAAGGGATTGATGTAACTCGTTGTGTTGAGGTAGGTGAGCATGGTTACATCTATCAGAGTTGGGGTGATCGGCCCATGTCCAAATAGATAGGCGTTGAGGGCGTCTGACCAGAAGTATGAGGCCGATGCAAGCAGAGGTTCATTCCTCTCTATCTCAGCCAGCGAGAGGTTGATGCAGTGGCCGATGTCTGCTTCGTCCCAAAGAGTTCTCTTGGCGGCCGATACTCTGTTATACCAATTCCTCCACCCGGGAAGTTTGCTCGGCCATGATCTGAAACTGTTGTTCCAATCGCTGACTAACATGGCGGAGTTCTTGAAGGGGATGCGTTGAGTTTCGGCGTTGATGAAATCTGTAGGATCTTCATTGCCCATGGGACCATGGTAGAAGAAGTTTGGGTAATCGGCGACCGGAATCAAGATTTGGTCTAGGTGCTACAATATGCAAGAACATGAAGGACAAAAAGAGGTTATGGCGGAATCGAAATCTGGTCTCTAAGGTGCTACAATATACAAGAACACGAGAAACGGAAAGAAATTACGGCGGAATCAAAATTTGGTCTCTGAGTGCTACAGTAAACAAGAACACGAGGAACAGGAGTAGATTCGATCCAGGTTGCGAGATAGAGAAGACGATTAGACAAGGAGGTTACCTCTGGGACGGCGTTCATGGAAGCCATTGCGGAAGAGGAAGATGAGCGAAGATCGGAGGTTGAAGAAGGAGGCCGCAGCAGTTCGCCTGGATCGCTGGAGTTCGTCAAGGTTTCGGGAGGAAGTTGAAGGGGCTCTAGTGATGTGGAAGCATAGAGAAAGGGGGCTAGGAAGGCGAAGCGGTTTATAGAGGTATGATGATCAGGCGGGAATCGAGGCCGTTGGCACTGTTTCAAACATTTAAGGAAAATGGGCTACCTTGGGCCGCCTCGGTGTGAAAGGAATCTGAAGCCCAAACAGAAGAATTTCGAAGTTCGATAACAAACTCTGAAATTAGGGGGCATGTGTTAACGCCAAAATTTGGTATGGTTCTTTATCAGATTCGGTTAAAGGAGAAATTATAGATAATTAGCGGGGATCAATCTAGAGGAAGCCGAGTTTGGAAAGGAGTCATGAAGACCATAGCGTTGCAGTCTAATGCCTTATCTGTTAATTAGGCAGTAATAATATTTTATCTTTTAGGAAGCCTGATCTCGTATCTGATCGGGCCCGGTTAGTGTTTTCTCTGTAATTAGGAAACTCCTGTTTCGTGTCTGATCAGGACTGTATCAACTCGGGGTATAAATACATATGCCTGGGTGCTTTGTAATCATCTCAATTAATCAGATCAATACAACTTCGGTGCATCGCCACCCTATTCAACGGGTTCTTGCTTCTCGAGTCGGGCTGCATCGGTTAAGTTCGACCTCCTGCGAGAGGGTATGTCTCGTTACCCCGACTACCGTTCCGACTAGGACTTCCTCAGTTAGGTCCGATATTCTAGTCGGCTTGTGGTAGTCGGCTTACCACGATATATCTGTTCTACCTATGGCTGCATTAGTTAGGTTTGATCTCATAGGCCGAGTAGATATATCACATCACGCGTGCATAGATTTATCGGCTTACTGGGTGTAATTTATCATCAGTTTGTGCTGCATCAGTTAGGTCCGACCTACTAAACTGCTTACGATAAGTTATTCCTGCTAGGTTGATCAGTTTTATGCAAGCGTTTTATCGGGATGTATAGCCGATAAGTTATCATATTTTACATCACGATTGCATTAGATCTATCGGTCCATCAAGGTTCTGTTATCATCATCAGTCTGTGCTGCAACGGTTAGGTCCGATCTATTAGACTAGTGATAATAATTCTATCCTTAATGAGCCGATGGATATTTATGCAATGTTCTATCGGAGTGCCTAGCCGATAGGTTATCTTTTGTTAATCAAAGCCGATTACATTGTTTGCCTCACGTTTTTGGCACTTTACGCCATCATCGGCTTTCCGGCCGATATACTTCATGTTAATAATCGGCTAGTTTATTTACATTGTTATTGGTTCCTTAGCCATATGGTAGATTTGTCCTATCCATTTATGCCATCATCGGCTCCCAGTCGATGTATAAGTGCTTTGCTTATATCGGCCATCGGCCGATGGAGCGAGTCCAATTCGGCTTCCAGCCTATTGGCTCAACGATCTAATATTTTCTAT
The DNA here is from genome assembly GCA_003991445.1 of Oryza meyeriana var. granulata. Taxonomy (NCBI): domain Eukaryota; kingdom Viridiplantae; phylum Streptophyta; class Magnoliopsida; order Poales; family Poaceae; genus Oryza; species Oryza meyeriana. Next base: position 8,296 of record RYFJ01001832.1, read on the forward strand.
CTCCTTGTCAATTGCAGGGTCAAATTGACTGGCACGCCTACGAACTTCAAGATTTAGGACCTGCACTAGAGTTAAGCAAATCTCCCAGGCCTTCGCGTGTCTCTAGGCGCCGAACCATATCATCGGCTCGTTCCCGACGCTGCCGGTGATTTTCAGCGTCAACACCGGCTTTCACCCAGGAGCTACAACAGGTCGACTGGCCGTCGGGTTTCAGGCCTACAAGCATCAAAAAATACGACGGCAAGACCAATCCCGAGTCTTGGCTCACGGTCTACACTCTGGCAATCCAAGCAACTGGAGGAAATCACAAAGTCATGGCTAACTACCTCCTAGTCGCTTTAGCCAACTCGACGAGGACATGGCTAACGAGACTTCCCAAGCAATCAATCGGCTCCTAGGGAAAACTCCGGGAACGCTTCATCGCCAACTTCCAGGGAACATACGAGAGGCCATCTTCCGAGTATGACTTATATCAGTTGCATCAAAGGAAGAACGAGTCTCTTCGTGAATTCATCAAGAGGTTCTCTGATAAGAAGAATTCAATCTCGAAGATCAAGGACAAGGTCATCATTGCCGCGTTTCGAAAAGGAGTCAAAGACACCTCGTTCATCACCAAATTCACTCAAAAGCCTCCCAACTCTGTCAAGGCTTTATTTGACATGGCGAACAAGTACGCCGACTCGGCTGATGCTGTTGTTGAGGCCCTCGATGACAAGAAGGCACCCTGACAAAAGAAGCGGGAGGGCACCGACGACGCGGTCCCGACTAAACTTAGGAGTCGCAAACGCGAGTCAGACGGCTTCATTGTGGCAGTCGGTCACAACCGTCTTCGACCTTCAACAACTGAAGATTATCAGAACAACAAGTGACATGCTCGGGGGCTCAAAAGCCCAAACGCAAGGATGGCATCCCCACTCCAACATACCGAACAGCTAAGTTGCTTCCTGATAAATATTTCTTCACTTGGCCTCACCAATGCCGCAGCCGCTTACACCTAATAGGTGTACAAGCTGCACTTTTTTCTATTTTTTCTCTTAAATGATTGCAAAAGTATTTGAGTGGCATAAATCCTGATCCGTGAAACTTTGCTCCATGAAAGACGAACTCAAGTCACCCAAAACGCGTGTATGGGAAAGAGCCATGAGCCAACTCCCGACGCTTGGGGGCTATGATTAGTCGGGCAGAGTGCTTAAACGTAAGGGGTCAACTACTCAGAGAAATTAATATCAATAAGAGGAAGAACTCATATTTACATATATTGTAAAATACATTTTATTCGGGTGATTATTTTCATCATCAGATGCTACTCATCCGATATGTTTATAGTGCAGGGCCAGCTCTGGATACGTGTGATAGGAACTCAGGGCTGCGAGCCTATCTCCTACGCTCAGGGGCTGGACAAGTCTGCCAAGAATCACTCGGAATGCTCCGTGAGGGCTACTGACCGAGTACTGTGCTAGTCGGGACGTCATCTTCCCTAGCTACGCTCCATGTGAGCTGACAACTGACCTCCAGCGCTAGATGGGGGTCATATACTACTCGACTGGGTGAGGTACGCCCCATGAGGGTCGCCAGCCGAATCCTACACTAACGCTAGGTTTGGGTACCTTATTTGGTCACAACTCTGTCAGATCGAGTACGCCCCATGAGGGTCGCCAGCCGAATCTTATGCTAATGCAAGATTCAGGTACCTTATTTGGCTATGGCTCTGTTGGATACGGTACGCCCCATGAGGGTCACCAGCCGAACCCTATCTTAACGCAAGGTTCAGGTACCTTATTCGGCTTTACCCAAGTCAGAGAAGACTTACGTCGTCAAAGCACATCCGGAGTTCTCATGTACCGCGTCACACCTGAGGAGGGCAAGCAGATTCTGCAACATACCTACTCAGGCACCTGTGGCAACCAGGCTGCATCCAGAACATAAGTCAAAAAGGCTTGCTGACAAGGATTCTTCTGGCTGATTGCAATTACCAATGCTGGAGTACTTGTCCTGACATGCGATGGATGCTACTTCCATAGAGCTATGCTGGGTAGGTTGGTTCAGGTCGGCTTATTTGGTAGCAGCCAACAAGATATGAGTTTCTATAGTAGCACGCCCCATGCTAGGGTGATTGAGGTGTCAATCACAAGTTTGTAATCCATCACAAGATCGAGAGAGTGATTGAGCTATTAAGAGGATGACACAAGTCTCACCTTGAGCTCAATCGATATCGTGAGGCAAAGGGATTTGTACATGAGGACATTGTAGGTTCAGCCGATATGATCTTTACGTCTATTTTGGGGCTAATATGCCTTGCTAGAGGCCGCTATTAACAGGGTGACCAGAAAGGCATTTCCAGGTCGCGACAAAATATACGTGAACCTACAGGGTTGCACGCTTAATGGGTTGGGACACTTATTCAAATGTGATTCGAATATGGGCTCGATTCGGATAGAGATCCGAGTAGACTCTTATTGGGTCTCGGTGCACGAGGCGCAAGTGAGGAGGTCTATATATAGGGAGGCGAGGGGCTGAGGAGATTCTCGTTTTCAGTTGACCTCGAGCCAAACCCTATCCGCCACCACCCGAGCCAAACCCTAGCCACTCACGAGTGCTAGTGCAAGCGCAATCGGCGTTCCAGCCCTAAACGTGTGGATACCGGTGCAGGCACTGCTCGTTGCGGTGTTGATCGGCATCGACACTGATTAGATCTGCTCGTGGTGTGGTTGATCGTGGCCTATTCATGGAGATCGACTACTTCTACTACTACCTCGACGCGTGCGTGGTTGGATCAGCTTCTCCAACCCTTCTTCTGCTACACTGCGCGTCTAGTGGTAACGATTCATGATCCCTCTCTCGCATGATGTCCTAGTGTGCGCGGTAGAAAAGTTTTGTTTTCTGCTATCATAGCCTACTCGTACTCCTACAGACCTTAGGCCGAGCCGAGTGCCACCCCAGCCCCCGAGAGCGATGTGGCGCACTTGACTGAACCGAAGCCTCTCCTAGTCGAGATGCCACAGGGCCAGCTGAAGACCTAGTCGCTGAGCCGACTGAAGGGCCAACACTTCCTAAGGGCCCTAGACCCAGAACCCCCTCTCCTCCAGTGTCCTCATCCTCAGAGGAAGGCGACCTCCCCAGGCTCAAAGCCCCTCCACCCGACTTCCCCCAGTTATTTTATTAGGTAAACTATCGATGTTTTACAGCAGCAATGAGAATATGGTGCTACTCATGAGACCTAAACTTGATGGACAACAAAGGAACACAGAACAATTTATACTGGTTCAGGCCCTCGAGATGAGGTAATACCCTACATCCAGTTGTGGTGAGATTGTACTTTTGGTGATTCTGATATGCCCTCAGGGGGTGCCCTGCCTCCCCTTATATACTGGGGGATAGGGTTACAGAGTAGGAATCCCAGTCAGACCCCGACCAAGGGATTTCCTTCTAGGAATACAACATACCCGACTAGGACTATATCCTTTCCTTGTCGTACAAGGTAATGTATGCCGAATCCTATTGTATCCATAATTACAAGGTTAGGCCCATCCTCTGTCCGAGTGGCCCATATGCTTCTCATGAGGTACCCAGGGCCCATGGCCTCCGCAGCAGCCCATGAGACCTTCATTGTAGAGTCATAGCCCAATCGTTTTGTCTTCCAGCTTCCGCGCCCATATTTCGCATTCCGCCCCGCTAGGGTTTGCTATGGCCTGCGCCCTTGCTTGAGACTCGCCCAATCCTACTCCACTGCATCCATTCCAAGCCTCCACAAGCATTTCCCCCCAAATCTTCTCACTCACAGCAATGCCAAAGGCCCCATTTGAGATCCCAGAAATGACCACCGAGATTGGCCGATGTCGGACAGCAGTTCGTTGATGCTGAAGTTATTGAAAAAGCGGTTGCTGCTGTAGCATCAAAACGTCATCCATTGGCACACCGTTGAAGGGGAATCCATGTCGGCGCCCAAATCTGGTGAGACCGTTGTCTTCACCTCTTTCTTTGATCACAGTTTTGCCCTCCCCTCTTTGAATATCCTTCGCCAACTTCTGTCTTTTTATCAAACAGAGTTGGTAAATCTAAATCCCATCTCCATCTTGCACATCTCCATCTTCGCTACTCTATGCGAAGCTTTTCTGGGGGTTAAGCCCCATTTCAATCTTTTACGATATCTTTTTCATATCAAGTCCCAACCATCCGAAAACAAAATCTAGGTCATTGGGGGGCCGGTCTCTAGCATAGGAACGAGATGAAGAAAACTTATCTCAACGTTCCTTTAAAAACCTCCCTCAAGGGTTGGCACAGAGAATGGTTTTACTGCTCTAATCCTGAACCTTCTCTGCGCCCTTTCACTGGTTCTCCACCAACAGTTCTTCCCAGCTGGTCCTCAGTGCCAAATTATGAAGAAATGGGTCAAGTATACCAGCTGATGGAGAAGATAGACCTCTTGAAGAGCTCTGGGCTGACTGGTCCCTGGGTGGCAAGGTGCTTCCTGAACCACGGCACCAGGCCTCTAAAGGCTAGGAGTCACTTTGGTTGGGATTACCAGGGCAAGGATGATCCTAGCCGTGAATATCTAGACTTACCCGACAAGAACAAGGTCACCGATACATTGCTCGACTTTTTTGTCAATGGGGTAGTGGAGACTGAGGACACAAAACACGCCCCCACACCCTATAGGTAGAATAGGCCTCAGCCACAGGTAATCTTGAAAGACTGATACTGAATTGTCATCCTTCTGTGATGAATGTCTGTGGATATCCATCTTGAATTTTTCTGCAATGCATGATATATGTCTTTGAAAAACTTGCAGGACTATGTGGAGTTTAATGATGATTCCCAGAACCAGCCGGCCACCAAAACAAAGAAGAGGCTAGCCAGCCCTTGTGCTGCCCAACCCAGCTCCAAGAGAGCTACAAAGAAACCAATTGAAGACCCGAGCAAGAAGAAGACAAGCACGCCGAGTGCAGCGCCAGGGAGCCTAAAGATCAAGGATCCTGCTAGCTTAGCTCCCAAGCCACCAAGCCCAAAAACGGTATCTCCAAGCTAAAGGCCAACACCACCAAGATCAAGATTAGCAACATTGAGCCCAAGGCCGGCACCGCCGAGCTCAAGGCCCGCAACATCGAGCCCAAAGCCAGCACCGTCGAGCTCAAGGCCAGCAACATCGAACCCAAGGCCAGCACCACTGAGTGCCTCGACACCCCAGTCGGCTAAGTCAGGAACAGAGCCGACTAGGGCCAGATCACCACCACCGACTGCCATGTTAAGTTCTGGACAGTTTCCATTGATCTGGTACTCTGCCATTTGACTCTGTTTTCCTTTGTTTTGTTCTAAGTAGAAGATCATCGATCTCTCGGAGAAGATAAATAAGATCCTGACCGAGCTCACCCTCCATCTCCAACGACTAGGCTAGCTCCAGGTAGCCAAGGACGACCTGGAGCGGACTAGCCAAGAGAGGGAAACATGGCTAAGGGGATCGGTTGATAAACTTAGGGATGAAAACTGGGCACTAGCCAAAAAGATCAGAAGTAAGTCTTCTGTGTTATCCTCCTAAGTGAATCCTGAGTAGATTTCTCCAGCATTGTTGATTCCCGACTACCTTGTTGAGTTTTAACTGCAATCTTGAGTTCTTGACTATTCTAATTTGCAGCCCTCATGTCGATGTTTTACACTGGCAATAGAACTATAGGGCTACTCGACAAGGAGAAACTCGATGAATTGCAGAGGAACACAAAGAAGATTTATACTGGTTCAGGCCTTCGAGGTGAGGTAATACCCTACGTCCAGTTGTGGTGTAATTCCTTTGAGATGTTTGTCGATCAATAATCTCATGATCTCGTGCCCCTTGAGGGTCGCCCTGCCTCCCGTTATATACTGGGGGACAAGGGTACATGGTAAGGATCCCAGCTGGATACGGCCAAGGGATTTCCCTCTTAGAGATAGAAACTTATCCGACTAAGACTATGTTTTCCTTATCGTACAAGGCAGTCTACCGGGTGCTATCTTATCTCTAACTACATGATTCGGCCCATCCTCTATCCAAGTGGCCCACATGCTGGTGGTGAGGTACCTAGGGCCCATGGCCTCCACAGTAGCCCCTAAGACCTTCATAGTTGAGTCACAGCTGATGCCGAGTGCTCATCCTCCACGGTGAAGATTTCCTGAGTGCGATGCTCCCGAGTACTCTTTGTCCGAGTGAGTCTTCTTCCCGAGTCCTGCTTCATGTCAGCTGGCAGCGAGGCTATGAAGGGCTTCATGTAGATATATGAATAGTGTGTGCCAAATAGGCGCACCTATTAGGTGTAGCCCCCGACTTTGTGCTTAATTGTGAAGACAATTAAACATAAACTCAAAGATCTTTAACCTGATAGTCTTTCCCGAGTAGTATACTACTGCTATATGAGACTCATCGGTATCATGTCAACCGGAATAAACATTATAGTCTTGCCGAGTAGGAAACTACTCGTATGTAGGACTCTTCGACTTCGTGTCAGTCGGAATGTGTGTTTATAGTCTTGCCGAGTAGGATGCTACTCGTATATGGGACTCTTCAGGTTCATGTCAGCTGGAAAGGGGGTTTATAGTCTTTCCCGAGTGGCATCCCACCCAGAAGCTAGACTCCTCCGCATCATGTCAGCGGGAATGAGAAATTTACAGTCTCTCCCGAGCAGTGCACTACTCAAAAGACTCTTCAGCGTCATATTGGCTGGAATAATGTTGCTCATGGCAACTGATGGCCACGCATGTAGGCCGAGTACCACTTTATGAAAATAAATCCATGGCGTGGTCAGGTGTACTTGAGAAATATACCTGCATCCCTAATTTTAATGAAGACCAGCTTGTGATCCATGTAAGGATATATCCTCGAGACCTGGTGGATAAAACAGATACCCAAACATATATGTTTAGCAATAAGGCTCTCATGAAGCATATCTGTTTATCTCATCGGCTCCTGTTGGTAGCACCAGCGCTATAATTTCAACTCAGCCTGCGGGCGGCCTACATGGAGCATGCTACTATAGGAACTCATATCTTGGTGGCCTAGTACCGACTGTGTGGCCCAAGCCCATTAGTTGGTATCAGCTCTATAAAAAGCGGGGAGAGAGAAAAAGATTGCTCCATCTTCCCCAAATCAGCCAATCGCTTCGTCTTCTGCCTTCGCGACCAACTTTTCACCTCCTGCTCAGCTAGGGTTAGCTGCTGCTGCTGTTCCCCACTTGAACTTGGGCGATTCCAGTCCTCTTCGTCTGTTCCAAGCCCCCAATCGCTTTTCACTTAAATCTCTCCACCCCCAACCATGTCGAAAGCTTCGGATCCTACGGGTGCGTCGGGGAATGCCTGGCTGACTTTGGATTACGGCTCGGTGAAACTAAAGCTGCTGGTGAGTCAATTGAAGTTGCCCAGCCAGGAGGTGATCCGTTGGTGGCCGGCTAAGGGTGAGTCGGTCCCAAATCCCCAATCTGGCAAAACAGTAGTTTTTGCCTCTTTTTTCGATCGGGGTTTGTGCCTTCCCTTTTCATAGTTCTTCGGCCGTATCCTTGACTTCTATGGGTTGGAGTTGGTGAATTTGAATCCCAACTCGATTCTTCAAATCTCTATATTTGTTACTCTCTGCGAGTGATTTTTGGGTGTGGAGCCCTATTTTAATTTCTTTAGGCACCTGTTCCACATCAAAGCCTAGCCCTCCAAGAATAATATCAATGTGATTGGGGGGCTGGTCTCCAGTTCAGAAGTGATGGGAAGAAAACATATCTTGATCTCCCCTTGAAATCTTCCTTGAAAGGCTGGCACAAGGAGTGGTTCTATTGTGCAGATCTGACTCCCTCCTTGCATCCATTCACCGGCTTGCTACCGGTAGTTTTACCAAATTGGTCAGCAGATCCATCCTTTGAGGAGATGGGCCAAGTGCATCAATTGTTGGGGAAATTAGAAGAGCTTAAGGAGGCTGGCCTGACTGGGCCTTGGGTGGCCTGGCATTTCCTGACTCGGCCCATCCAACCGCTGAAGCTGAGGAGCGCGTTTGGCTGGGATTTTCAGGGCAAATATGATCCTAACAGAGTAAGCCACGAGTTAGCCAACAAGTACAAGGTGACCGAGACCCTGTTTGGTTACTTCTCCGAGGGGGTGATCGAGACCGAAGACGATAAACGCCGGATCGTGGCTTATAGCTTCCTTCGGCCCCGTCCCAAGGTAATCTTTGTCCTTCTTCTGTGACGAATGCCTATGGGCTTGTGTCTGTGATCGCCCAGCATTGTGTGATGTACTTTGTTGATTCATCTATAGTGGTGCGAGGAGTTTGATGAGGACTCCCGCCCGTTGTCAGCCGTTAAATCAAAGAAGAGGCCGAGGAGCCCCCCTGCTGCCCAACCCGACTCCAAGAGAGCGGGGAAAAGGCCTGTTCTATATCGGGGCAAGGGAGCCATGATGCCGCGTGTCGTGGTAGGAGGTCTGAAGATAAAGTACACCACCGCCGTGGCACCTAGGCGATCAAGTCCTAGGTTGGGACCAATACAGCCGAGCTCGACATTGCCGAGCCCGACAAAAGCACCGCCGAGTAGACGATCCGAGCAGGCGCCGCCAAGCACACAGGTGTCCGAGTCGGCCACGCCACCAACGGGGCTGCCTCCAGCTGCCACACCGCCGCCGACTGCTTCGCTGACTAGGCCGACAACTGGGCGCAGAGCTCCATAGGGACCTGGATCGCCCGGCGGGAAACTCAAGTTCTCCAAGAGGTAAGCTGCTCTAGATCTTCCGAGATTCTCGTCTGTTGCAGTAGTATTTTGATGTCTATTTTGCCATGTAGGAAGCGTGCCGATATCGATCTCAAGGAGACCGCTCCCCTTGAAGAGCCCGCCCCAGCCGAGCCGGCCCCCGCAAGCACACCTGCTGAGCCAGTGGCCAACCTAGTCATAGAGACTGAGGTGGTCCCGACTGCGGGGCCGCTGGTGCCACCCGACCAAGGGGCGGTTACTGAGGTTGCTGCCCCAGCCCCTAAGTCGATGCCCACTATTGAGGCCGTTGCTGGAGCCCCCCGAGTCGACCCCCGAGGCCGCAGGGGATGCCGGCATGGGGGCTAGGACCCCGTCGCCATCATGGTCATCGTCGTCATCATCGTCGTCACCGCCGAAGATCCCGAACCTTCCTCAGATTGAAGCTCCTTCGCGTAAGTTCCCCTGGACGTTCACCTGGACGGTGCCTGATGGGACCGCGAGGAGGTTCAAGCTCAATGAGGCCGCGGCGAGAAGGGAACGCAAAAGCTTGCTCTACGCCGCTGTTGCTGGGTCTGAGGGGGTTCGGGTATGATTCTTGCGATGGAGTCTTGGTGGTCTTCCTGTTCTGACGTCTGACTCCGCTCTTGACTTGTTCTCTCCCTGAGCAGAAGCTTGTTGATCGTAATGAGGAGAGGACTGGGATCCTGATCGAAATGGGCCCCCATCTCGCGGAGTTAGAGCAGCTCCGGGCATTGAAGGCCGAGATGGAGGAGCGCCATGTGGGGAGGGAAGCTTGGCTGAAGGATGCCGCCACTCAGCTCAGGGATGAAACTTGGGCCCAAGCCAGGAAGATTAGAGGTAATTCCCCAGGATGCATCTTCCTGACTGGACACTTGATATATTTCTCTAGCTGTGTTGTTCCCGACTGCCCAGTTGTGTCTTGGCTGCAAGGTTGAGTTCTTAACTAATCTGTCGTGCAGCCTTCGAAGCCGAGTTGAAGACCCGAACAGAGAGGGAAGCCCAGCTAAAGGAGGCCGAGGAAGCCAAGGCCGAGCTTGAAAAGGACAAGGCCGACCTGACAAAGGCCAACACCGAGCTCGAACGGGAAAAGGCCGAGTTAAAAGAGGCCGCCATCAAGCTCGGCGAAGAAAAAGCTAGACTGGAGAAGACCGTGGCCGAGTAGGAGGCCGATTACACGAGTAAGCCGTGTCTGCAGCCGTGTCTAACAAATTTCCTTGTCGGTGGACCCGAGCAGACCTCAGAGCCAATGCCCAGGTCCAATATAGGGCTTATACAGAGGAGATAAGGGTTATTAGGGAATCACGGGAGGCCCTCGTCGGGTCTGTGAAAGGGTTCCTTAATCTGATGGATCCCCACCCTGTGGGAACCAGCTGCAACCGAATCCCCCAAGTGGAGGCGCGTCTTGAGGATGCACCGAGTGCCCTGAAGAGGTACTCGGATGAGCATGTCATTGCCGGCATGGCCCAGACCCTGGCGATGACCAAATCAATCTACCCGAGGGCAGACATTGAAGCCATCGGGGAGGGGTTTGCTGAGGAGACGATGCCCGAGGAGGCGCTGGAGCTGATAGCACAGGTGAGGCCGACTACTAAGATAATCACCCGAGACCTGGGTCTGTAAGAGCAACATATCATGCAGTCGGTATGTATAAACTTTTATGGAAAACATGTGTAAATATATGTGCAATGCCGCCTAGCTTTGAATTATTACTTAGTTGTCATTAGCCTTACTTGACTGTGTAGTCTACGCCAAGTTAGTCTGTCAAAACTTAATAAAATCGCTCAATGTAAGAAACTGTACTCGGGCAAACGTGACTCGTAGTAAGGCTTCATAACTGGAGTACGACAAGCTCGTATATTATTGACAAAACACATATATACCTGCAGCCCCCGACTCACTACTCGGTTGATACAAGCGGCGTAGTGAGTCAGAGAAACTGTACACATGAGAAATTATAAAGCTCAGGTATAGAAAGGACGTAGCTGTTCTATGTTCCATGAGTTGCTGATAAGGGCACCATCTTCGGTCTTCAGTCGGTAGGCGCCTGGCCGTGTGACCTTGGCTATAATGAACAGCCCTTCCCAGATTGGGGATAATTTGTGCCTGTCTTTGGTGGTTTGTGTTTTCCTCAAGACGAGGTCCCCGACCAAAAAGGCGCGGCCATGAACATTGCGATTGTGGTAGCGACGCAGGCCTTGAAGATACCTTGCCGACTGGATTGTTGCGATGTCCCTTGCTTCTTCCAACTGATCTAGCTCGACCAATCGGGTATTGTTTGAGACGTCTTCTGAGTAAGTCCAGACTCGCGGAGAGCCGAACTGTAACTCTGTCGGTAGCATAGCCTCAGCACCGTAGACCAGAAAGAAAGGGGATTGCCCTATTGCCTGACTAACCGTGGTTCTGAGAGACCAGAGAATAGATGGGAGTTCTTGTACCCACCGGCCCGCGTATGGTTGTAGTCGGTCAAATATCCTAGCCTTCATGCCTTGTAAGACCATACCGTTGGCTCGTTCGACCTGCTCGTTGCTCCGCAGGTGTGCCACAGATGCATAGCAGATCATGATGCCGAAATCTTCGTAGAAGTCTTGGAATACGCCGCCCGTGAACTGAGTACCGTTGCCGGTGATGACGCAGTTAGGAACCCCAAATCTGTATAGTATACTCAAGATGAAGTCTTTTGCTCGTGCCGCTGTAATAGTTGCAACGGGTTTTGCCTCAATCCACTTGGTGAATTTATCCACTGCGACGAATAGATGTGTGAACCCTCCTGGTGCTTTCTTGAAAGGCCCAACCATGTTGAGCCCCTATACTGCGAATGGCCATGAAATGGGGATTGTTTGGAGTTCCTGGGCTGGGAGATTGGTTTGTCTTACGTTGAACTGGCAACCCTCGCATTTGCGAACAATTTCTTTTGCGTCTGTTACTGCTATGGGCCAGAAAAATCCCTGCCGGTAAGCCTTCCTGACTAACGTCCTAGATGCGGCATGGTTGCCACATATGCCCGAGTGGATCGGCTGCAGGATCTGCTTGCCCTCCTCGGTGGTCATGCAACGCATGAGGACACCGGATGCGCTCCTTCGACGTTGGATCTGCTCGGCTTGACTGCGATCTTCTGGGAGTTCGTCGTCCAGGAGAAATTTGACAATAGGGGTCGCCAGTCTTGACATATGTGCAGCACCTCATCTGTGGCTGGGGTAGGTTCGCCTCTCGACTGTTCTGGCACAGGTTTCTTCTTGACTGATGGCTCCATAAGTTGCTCGACAAAGATTTCCGTCAGAACCGCTTCTCGCTTGGATCCCATGTTTGCCATCTCGTCTGCAGCATCATTGTATTGTCGTAGGACATGTGTTATCTCCAGCCCGTCAAACTTGTTTTCCAGCTTGCAAACCTCCTGATAGTATGCCGCCATGGTATCATCGAGACAAGTCCAGTCTTTCATGACTTGGTTCAATACGAGTTGAGAATCCCCGCGCACAACCAGTCGACGTATGCCGAGTGATATAGCAATCCGGAGCCCGTGGATAAGTGCCTCGTACTCGGCGACGTTGTGGGAAGCCGGGAAGTGGATTTGTAGAACGTACTTGAGTTTTTCGTTGGTGGGGGATGTCAATACAACTCTAGCCCTGGCGCCGCCAATCCGTAGAGAACCATCGAAGTACATTGTCCAGTACTCTAGCTTCACTTTTGATGTAGGCAGTTGAACTTCTGTCCACTCGGCCACAAAGTCGGCTATAGCTTGTGATTTAATTGCTGTCCGTGGCTGAAAGGTGATATCGAACGCCATCAACTCGAGTGCCCATTTAGCGATTCGGCCGATGGCCTCGTGATTATGAAGGACATCCCCGAGTGGAAACGATGTAACCACCGTGACTTGATGTGCTTGGAAATAGTGCACCAGCTTTCGGATTGTGATGAGTAGGCCATATAACAGCTTCTGGACCTACGGATATCTTGTCTTCGAGTCGGCAAGCACCTCGCTGACAAAGTAAACTGGCCGTTGTATTTTCAAGATGTGACCCTGTTCGGATCGCTCGACCACCAGCACCGTGCTGACTACCTGAGTGGTTTCCGCCAGATATAGCATTAGCGGTTCTTGGGGCATAGGTGACGCCAACACGGGCGGTGATGTGAGAAATTGTTTGAAGTCTTCGAAGGCTTGCTGGGCTACCGGAGTCCATTGGAAATTATCCGCCTTTTTGAGTAGCTTGAAGAAGGGCATACCCCGTTCGCCCAGTCGGGAAATAAATCGGCTGAGTGCCACCATGCAGCCTGTCAGTTTCTGGACGTCCTTCTGGTTAGTCAGGGGAGCCATGTTCATTATTGCGTTGACTTTCTCCAAGTTGGCCTCGATGCCTCGATGCGAGACGATGAAGCCGAGTAACTTGCCGGATGGCACACCGAAGGCGCACTTTTCCGGGTTCAACTTCATCTTGAATCTTCGAAGATTTTGGAAGGTTTCTTCCAGGTCAGTGATGAGGTCTTCTTTGGACTTGGTCTTGATCACCACGTCGTCGACGTAGACTTCCACGTTGCACCCGATCTGAGTGTGCAGACACTGCTGAATTGCCCGTTGATAGGTTGCTCTAGCATTTTTCAAACCGAACGGCATTGTGATGTAGCAGTACGCTCCAAACGGCGTGATGAAAGATGTCTTTAAGCAGTCTTCCTCCCTCAGGCTGATTTGATGGTATCCTGGGTAGCAGTCGAGAAAGCTGAGTAGGTCACACCCGGTCGTGGAATCTACCACCTGATCTATCCTGGGAAGACCAAATGGATCCTTCGGGCACGCCTTGTTGAGATCGGTGTAGTCGACGCAAATGCGCCATTTACCGTTTTTCTTCCGGACCAGAACTGAGTTTGCTAGCCAATCTAGGTGATAGACCTCCTTGATAAACCCGGCTGCGAGGTGTGGAGGCCTTGGGCGCCGGGTACCTCACCACCAGCATGTGGGCCATTCGGATAGAGGATGGGCCGAATCATGTAGTTAGAGATAAGATAGCACCTGGCATACTTCCTTGTACGATAAGGAAAACATAGTATTAGTCGGATAAGTTTCTATCTCTAAGAGGGAAATCCCTTGGCTGTATCCGGCTGGGATCCTTACCATGTACCCTTGTCCCCCAGTATATAAGGGGAGGCAGGGCGCCCCTCAAGGGGCACGAGATAATTGATTGACAAACATCTCAAATAAATTATACCACAACTGGATGTAGGGTATTACCTCACCTCGAGGGCCTGAACCAGTATAAATCTTCATTGTGTTCCTCTGCAATCCACCGAGTTTCCCCTTGCCGAGTAGGCCTATAGTTCTATTGCCGGTGTAAAACATCGACAGTTGGTGCGCCAGGTAGGGGCTCCGGTGAGTTTCACATCTACAAGCTTGATGGATCCAGCAACCAGAATCGACGGTGACAAGTTCTCCCCTGGAGACATAATCTCTTTTGGAAGCCTCGATTTCATCGTCGACCAGATCGGCAACCTTACCTTGGCTGAAGCAGATCCAATCCAGCCGGCCGGGGAACCAGTCCACATTGCGCCAGTCGGCCCACAGGACGCCACAATCTCCTTCAGCGATCTACTGCGGCAGTCCTTCACTTCGCCGAGCATTGGGACAACTCTCTCCTTCAGCGTCCGACTTGCGCTAGGCCTTGAGCCAGCTTGGGTTGGGCCTAGAAGGGGAAAGATCGTCAATCTCCCGCACGGATTCGGCGACGCTGCGGGTCTACATCCTGTGCAGTAGAACCGATCTTCTACGATTCAGTTTGGACACGGCCAAGCACCATTTCGGATTGGATCTAGAGAGGTCGGGGTCGTTCTTACTCCGATAAACTACTCGGAGTCCGACTCCAAGCCTCATAATGGTTCGAACGTTAGTTCGGACTCCAGTCTGGCATGTTTCCTTCTCCCCCGTGAGATCTTTATGGCTTCAACACCACCACCCGAGGTGCGCCGACTACAAGAGGAGCAACAGGAGGAGGCTGACCGCGAGGCTCGCAATGACGGGCTACGCAAGGCTAGGCGAGCAGCTCAGCAGCAAATTCTTTAGACTAAAGTCGGCGATCACAACGTCTTCGTCACGTCACAACAGAATGTTGTGGGCGCCGCAACCTTGCTGGACACACTCCAGCTCAGGTCTGATCACCAGGCCACCCCAACTATCGCCAAGATCAAGGCGATGATCACAGCTGCTGCCTGCCAGCAACAACAACAGCAGTCGGGCGACACCGTGGTATCGACTAATCGGTCGGGATCTCCAGCAGCGGGCTCATCCATGTCAGCACGACGTCGGGCGGCCAGCTCAAGTCGGCCACGCGAGGAGTCCAGGTAAACGTCACTCGGCAATGACAGTTGGCGGCGTGAGCAGTATGACCACCGGCCCAACCAAGATCTCCGAGAGCGCCTACAACACGACCTCCGCCACACCATCAACGCCCGGTGCCACGAACGACATGAAAACGAGCGCCGCCGACTGGAGGATGAAAACAAGCGCTTCGGCCTCCATCACGAGTGGTTTAACCGCCGTGGTCGAAGCCCGAGCCCTCACGAAGATGAAGGCATTCCAGCTTTCACCCGGGAGCTACAGGATGTCGACTGGCCGACTAGCTTTAAGCCCACAGGAATTGAAAAGTATGACGGCAAAACAAATCCTGAGTCCTGGCTCACCGTATACACCCTAGCAGTTCGAGCTGCTGGGGGCGACAACAAAGCCATGGCTAACTACCTCCCAGTCGTGCTAGCCGACTCCATGTGGACATGGATGACAGGGCTTCCGAGGCGGTCGATCGGTTCCTGGGGCGAACTCAGGGAGCGGTTCATCGCCAATTTTCAGGGAACCTACGAGAGGCCATCTTCTGAGCACGACTTGTATCAACTACACCAGAAGAAGAACGAGTCTCTATGAGATTTTATCAAGAGATTCTCCGAGAAGCGCAACAAGATCCCAATGATCCGAGACGAGGCTGTCATCGCTGCCTTCCGCAAGGGAGTAAAGGACGCCCCGTTCATCACGAAATTCACTCGGAAGCCACGACCCTCTGTCCGGGCGCTTTTTGACATGGCCAACAAATACGCTGACTTGGCTGAAGCGGTCACAGAGACCCTTGACAAAAAGAAGGAGTCCCGACAGAAAGACCAGAAGGCGAAAGCTGACAACGAGCCGTCTCAAAACAAGTCTGGCAGCCGCAAGCGGAAGTCGGACAACGAGGTGGCCAACATGGAGCACACTCGGTCGCGGCCCCAGCGGAATAATGACTACCAGAAGGTCATTAGCAGGCCATGCCCCTTCCACCCCAAGGGCAAGCACGCGGCCAAAGACTGCTACAAGCTTAAGAAGTTTGCCTCTGAGCAAGCTTCATCATCTAGCGCCGACAAGGACAAAGACAAGCCAGATCAAGGTCTAGCTAATGATTTTCAAGATCCCCAAGCCGAGCTCAAACATATTTTTGGAGGGCCGCTCGCTTACGAGTCCAAGCGCAAACAGAAGCTATCAGCGCGCGACATCAACACGGTCTCTACGACGGACACCCCCAGTACCTGCGCTGGTCAGAGATGGCCATCACCTTCAACCGCGCAAATCACCCAGATCGGGTTTCACACCCAAGACGCTATCCACTCGTCCTGGACCCGGTCGTCAGAAATATCAGGCTGAAGAAAACCCTCATCGATGGAGGCAGTGCGCTCAACATCTTATTCGCCAAGACTTTGGACGAGATGAGGATTCCTCGATCAGAATTACGGCCGAGCACTGCGCCCTTCCACAGGATAATTCCCGGCCTGTCATCAACTCCACTCGGGCAAATCACATTGCCAGTAACCTTCGGCACGCGGGATAACTTCCGCACGGAAAACGTCTGCTTTGAGGTCGCCGACTTCGAGACCGCGTACCACGCGATACTCGGACGACCGGCACTCGCCAAATTCATGGCAATACCGCACTACACATATATGGTGCTCAAGATGCCAGGGCCAGCAAGAGTCCTCTCCCTACGCAGCAATGTCAAGCAAGCCTTCACCTGCGACAAGGAGAGCTGCGAATTGGCTCAATCACAAGAGACGGCAGTCGGGCGCGATAACATCTGGCAAGCCACCACAACTGAAGTCAAGCAAGATCAAGTTCTGGCAAAAAAGGCAGCGAAGTCGGGAATTTCAACGGACTCTGACACGAAGAAGATCCCCCTGGACCCTTCCGACCCCTCCAAGACTGCCCTAGACGGGACCGGACTCGACCCCAAATAGGAAGACACGCTTGTCACCTTCCTCCAAGCCAACAAGGACATATTTGCGTGGAAACCGTCCAACATGCCGGGTGTACCAAGGGAGGTGATTGAGCACGCCCTCAATGTGAAAACAGACACCAAGCCAGTCAAGCAATGGCTGCAGCGCTTTGCTCAAGACCGCAAGGATGCTATTTGGGAGAAGATCACCAAGCTCCTCACAGCCGGGTTCATCAAGGAGGTCTATCACCCGGATTGGCTGGCAAACCCAGTTCTGGTCCGAAAGAAAAATGGAAAATGGCGCATGTGCGTCGACTACACCGATCTCAACAAGGCATGCCCCAAGGACCCATTTGGTCTTCCCAGGATAGATCAGGTGGTAGATACCACGGCCAGGTGCGACCTACTTAGCTTTCTCGACTGCTACTCGGGATACCATCAAATCAGCCTGAGGGAGGAAGACTACTTAAAGACATCTTTCATCACGCCGTTTGGAGAGTACTGCTACATCACAATGCCATTCGGTTTGAAAAATGCTGGAGCAACCTATCAACGGGCAATTCAGCGGTGTCTGCACACTCAGATCGGGCGCAACGTGGAAGCCTACGTCGATGACGTGGTGATCAAGACCAAGTCCAAAGAAGACCTCATCGCTGACTTGGAAGAAACCTTCCAAAATCTTCGAAGATTCAAGACGAAGTTGAACCCAGAAAAGTGTGCCTTCGGTGTGCCATCCGGCAAGTTACTCGGCTTCATCATCTCGCATCGAGGCATCGAGGCCAACTCGGAGAAAGTCAACGCAATAATGAACATGGCTCCCCCGACTAACTAGAAGGACGTCCAGAAGCTGACAGGCTGCATGGTGGCACTCAGCCGATTTATTTCCCGACTGGGCGAATGGGGTATGCCCTTCTTCAAGCTACTCAAAAAGGCGGATAATTTCCAATGGACTCCGAAAGCCCAGCAAGCCTTCAAAGACTTCAAACAATTTCTCACATCACCTCCCGTGTTGGCGTCACCTATGCCCCAAGAACCGCTAATGCTATATCTGGCGGCAACCACTCAGGTAGTCAGCACGGTGCTAGTGGTCGAGCGATCCGAATGGGGTCACATCCAGAAAATACAACGGCCAGTTTACTTTGTCAGCGAGGTGCTTGCCGACTCGAAGACGAGATATCCATAGGTCCAGAAGCTGTTATATGGCCTACTCATCACAGTCCGAAAGCTGGTGCACTATTTCCAAGCATATCAAGTCTCTGGGCCGATCGCAGCCTTCTTACGAGTTTTACCATCCATCGGTCGGCTCCCGCCAGTTTGGCCTTGGTCAGCTTCCGATCGGCCTATTCTTCATCGACAAACTTCAGGCCCGAGGCACGGTCAGCAGCGCCCTGGAATATGACCGGTTGCGGACTTTGACGGACCCCCTCCTTCTAGGCGCCGCCACCGAGATGTACATCTGCACTGCCAAAACCAAGCTTTTTGTCCGATGGTGGTCAGAATGGAAGAAACATTTGTTCAGCTTAGCGCCCACCTGTTACTGTTCCTGCCTTGACACCGAGTACATCGAATCCGATGAAGAGGTAACACCTGCAAGCTTTAATCGCCTTCTCCAACTAACTCTTATTCCTAATTTTGCAAGCTGCCAGCGTCGAACCCCCAACAACAAGCAACAGTGGTCGGCCGATCCTGTATCAACCTCCATCGGCCACTCCAAACCTGGGGCGCGACGCTCCAACTCCATTGGCTCTCCTCAAGGCGCCTCGGCCGATGGGACAAAAACGGAAGAAGTTAGCACATCGCCCCTCCTCGAAGAAGCAGAAAACCGATGCCGATGTCGTTACCCCGACACCATCTTCCCCTCAAACAACATCGGCTCTCCCATCTCCTCAGGTATGTGCTAAGCCTTGACATTAGTACCTGCTCTTATTCATCTTACTAGTTTCTTTCCCAGCTCGAGTCATCGGCTCCAGAACCTCAACACCCCTCTGACATCCCTCCAATCACTGAGCCGATGGCTTCTCCAGCTGCCCCACTCTTGGTACCAAGTCCTCCAACCGTCGACGAGACTGCTCCTATTCCATCGGCTGACATCGGCCCCTCTGAAGAACATCCTACTCATCTCACTGAAGCCGATGTCACCCGATCTGCTGATGTCCTCCCTCAGGTAATCTCCTCACGCCCATACTTCACTTTTAACCTTTACTGATCGAAAAAATTACCGATGCCAATTTTGCAGTCCTTAGCCGATTTGTTCTCCTTTGACATCGGCAAGTACTTGGAGGCAGAAGACGAAACAACCACCAGCGCAGCAACCAAACCATCGTTCCCAGCCGATGTGCGCGATTATTTAACAAGCATCAACAGTCGGCTGGAAAACCCAATTGATGCGCTAGTGGAAGACTGTGGGCCGATTCGGGCAAGACTCACAGAAATTGAACACCACCTGCCCGAAGAACTTGTCGACGCGTTAACCCCTGCAGCATACCTGGAGTCTCATAGGTTTAAACTCATCAAGCTTAAACGGTGCATTGCCGATCGTGCTGATCAACAGAAGATTACCGAAGACATCCAAGCCGATCGGCTGTTAGCCCAGATAGAGAAGAAAAGACTTGATGACATGGCAGCTGCCCCCCAAGAGCTCCAACCCAAGCTAGATCAACTGAAGAGGAAGGAGGCCGATTTGCTGGTAGAACTTGAAAAAGTTCGCAAGGATCTTGAAGCCACAGAATCCCAGCTTATCGGCCTGCCGCAAGCCATCCAAGACCAAGAGGCTAAGGTCGCAGTGACGGTGCGTCAAGTCATTCATCGGCGCAAGAACTTGAAAACCATCCCGGGCTCTGATGAAGACGACATCCGGGCCATCAATGAAATTGACCAAATCCGCCTGCACGCAATCAAAACGATCCAAAAATTCATGTAAATTAATGACCGATAGCCTCCTGAAACACTAATTGTGCTGTATTATGTCCTGATCGGCTCTGCTGCCTGCTTCCTCCTCCCTTGTTAATATTTCTATTTGCTTGATCTAAAGGCGACATCGATCAATATCGGCTGTCTTTAGGCGATGCAAAACATCGGCTTTCCGTACTATTTTAGAAATCTGCCACACATAACCAATTTAAGAACTGATCCAAACACTGGGATGGTATTTCTTGAGATATTTCCCGTTAAGCACTTTAGCAAACTCCGTCCCATCAAGATCTTCTAATACATAGGCATTACCAGGCACACATCGATTAATCCAATAGGGCCCTTCCCAATTAGGCGACCATTTTCCAAATTTATTATCTCTGGACCCGATCGGCAAAATCAACTTCCACGCAAGATCTCCCTCGGCAAACGACTTATTCACCACCTTTTTGTTGTAATGCCGAGCTGCCTTAGCCTTATTTTCCTTGATCCTTTCCAACGCCCTTAACGGATTCTGAACCAAATCTTCAAGCTCATCTGTCATTAAGTTATAATAATCATCGGCCGTCAACTGATCCTGCAAAGAAATTCTCCTAGAGCCGATGTTAGTCTCCCACGGTAAAACCGCCTCATGTCCATATACCAACTGATATGGCGGTACCCGAGTAGATCCATGACATGCCATCCGATAGGCCCACAATGAATCGGCTAATGTAGTATGCCATCGCCGCGGTTGCTCATCAATTTTCCGCTTAATCAACTTAATCAAACTCTTGTTAGAAGCTTCCGCCTGTCCATTGGCCTGAGCATAATAAGGCGACGAATTTAATAACTTGATCCCCATACTGGCAGCAAATTGTTGAAACTCATCAGATACGAAGATAGACCCCTGATCAGTAGTTATCGTCTGAGGAATCCCAAACCGATAAATTATACGCTCCTTTACAAACTCAATCGCTTCCCTGGACGTAACCTTCTTCAAAGGAATTGCCTCTACCCATTTGGTAAAATAATCCGTTGCCGCCAATATGAACTTGTGTCCCTTACTTGATGGAGGAAAAACCTGGCCGATCATGTCAATTCCCCATCCTCTGAACGGCCACGGTTTGATGATAGGGTTCATAGCCGACGCTGGTGCTCGTTGCAGATTCCCAAATTTCTGACAATCTTGACATCCTTTATAGTACCTGAAGCAATCTTCCAGCATTGTCGGCCAAAAATATCCTACTCTTCTCAGCAACCACTTCATCTTATGAGCCGATTGATGAGTCCCACAGACGCCTTCATGCACTTCACACATAACTACTTTGGCTTCTTCCAAATCCAGGCACCTAAGCAGAACTCCCTCAAAAGTCCGATAATACAGCTCCCCATCAAGTAGCACATACTTAGTAGCTTTATACCGAATTTTCCTGGAAACCGATTGCGACGGATTCTGCAAGTAACTAATTATCTCCTGTCTCCAGTCATCGGCCTTGTTCTGGATATCAATATCGGCTATCTCAACCTCAACCTACCTATTCAGCCGATACCCTGAAGCAACCTGCGCAAGATCATTGGCTTCCAAATTCTGCTCCCTGGGAACATGATCTATTAATACTATCTTGAAATCCTTTAACAAATCCGTACATTCTTCATAATATGACCTCAAAACATCATCTCTGCACTCATATTCTCTAGACAACTGCTTGACCACTAATAAAGAATCGCCAATTATCTCTACGACATCAGCCCCGATCTCCTTTAAGAGTTGAAGCCCTTTTAGCACCGCCTCGTATTCTGCCTGATTGTTAGTCCGATAAGGCTTAATTGTAAAAGCAAACTCAAAACTTGCCCCCCGAGGCGATATGATAACTAAACCGATACCAGATCCATGCTTGCAAACCGATCCATCAAAAAACAAAGTCCATGGGATCGGCTCTACATAATCTTCATGAGCCCCTCTATGCTGCACAATGAAATCGGCCACCGCTTGTCCCTTGACTGCCTTAGCCGATTCATATCTCAAGTCGAACTCTGTCAAAGCAAAAACCCATTTACCAACTCGCCCTTTCAAGACTGGAGCCGACAACATATATTTGACCACATCGGCCTTGCAAACTACTGTACACTCAGCCGATAGGATATAATGCCTCAACTTCGTACATGAGAAATATAAACACAGGCATAATTTCTCCACCGCAGGATATCTCGTTTTAGCATCCAAAAGCCTTCTGCTCAGATAAAACACAACTCGCTCCTTTCCCTCAAATTCCTGTATCAAAACGGACCCGATGGACTTCTCATCGGCTGACAAGTACAACCTGAACGGCACTCCTTTCTGCGGCGGAATTAAAATAGGTGGGGAACTCATATAATCCTTGATCTCGTCAAACGCCTTCTGCTGTGCTGCCCCCCACACAAACTCTTGATCGGCTTTCAACTTCAATAATGGAGTAAAAGACTCAATCCTCCCTGACAAATTCGATATAAATCTTCTCACAAAATTAATCTTGCCGATCAATGATTGCAACTCTGTCTTATCACTTGGTGGCTCTGTAGTCTTAATGGCTCTGATGCTTCGCTGACTAACTTCAATTCCTCGCTCATGAACCATAAAACCCAAAAATTGCCCAGCCGACACACCAAAAGCACACTTATTGGGATTCATCCTTAGTCCGTACTGCTTGGCTCTCTCCAGCACTTTTCGCAGATCAGCTATGTGGCTTTCCTCACTTTTAGACTTAACCACCACATCATCAATGTAAATCTCTACCAACAAGCCGATGAGATCATGAAATATATAATTCATCGCTCTTTGATAAGTTGCACCGGCACTTTTCAATCCAAAAGTCATTACTACCCACTCATATAAACCGATAGCTCCCGGACACCGAAACGCAGTCTTATGTATATCTTCCTCAGCCATAAAATTTTGATTATATCCTGCATTGCCGTCCATGAAGCTGATAATCTTGTGGCCTGAGGCTGCATCCACCAACAAATCCGCTATCGGCATTGGGTATTCATCCTTGGGGGTAGCTTTATTCAATCCCGGAAATCAATACATATTCTCAATTTTCCGTTCTTCTTTTCCACCGGGACGATATTAGAAACCCACTCAGCATATCGGCATGGCCTTATGAATTTGGCGTCATATAACCTTATGATCTCTGCCTTGATCGGCTCATATAACTCTGCCTTCAATCTCCTTGGAGCCTGCTTGAATGGCCGATATCCTGGTTTAATGGGCAGCCGATGTTCAACAATTGATCGGCTTAATCCTGGCATCTCATGGTACTCCCAGGCGAAACAATCCCGATACTCCTTCAACAGTGCTATCAATTCTTCTCGAAGTTCAGGACTTAGTTTTCTGCTTATGTACGTCGGCCTTGGCTTATCTCCTGATCCTATGTCAATTTCCTCCAACTCATCGGCCGATGTAAATCCTTGCCCTAATTTCCCCTCAAAGTCTTCAATGGAGCCCATCAGAGTAACAATTCAGAGCCAACTTGCTGGATCGGCTGTATCCCCTGGCTAGTGACCTTAAGGTAGCCTCCTTCCCATATCTTTCCGGATAAGCAATCAACACCATCAGCTTCCCAGACTGGTAGATCGGTCATTGCAATGTTGGTTGACCGATCTGCTAAGACCACTTCGACTTGATCTCCCTGCCACTGTATCAAACATTGATGCATTGTCGAAGGCACGCAACAGTTCACGTGAATCCAGTCCCTGCCGAGAAGCAAACTGTACGACCCCTTTCCGTCGATGACGAAAAACGTAGTGGGTAATGTCTTATTCCCCACTGTCAACTCCACGTTCAATACGCCTTTCGCTTCTGATGAATTCCCACCGAAGTCTTTTAACACCATATTTGTCTTGATCAGATCTTCGGCAATCTTCCCCAGTTTTCGGAATGTGGCATGAGGCATGAGATTAACTGCTGCTCCCCCATCAACCAACATCTTTGTCATCGGCTTCCCATTCACATAGCCCTTGATATACAACGGTTTTAGGTGCCGATGCTCTGACTCTTCAGGCTTATCAAATATAGCCTGATCGGGTTGCAACGCCAGTTGAGCAAAAATCTCCTCATCGCCTTCTTCATCTAATGAAAATGCTTTATACTCCCGAGGTAAAAAGAACACCATATTTGCTAGGGCCGATTGATCAGCTTCATCGTCCTTTCTCTTCACGCGCCAAACCTGTTTAGTTTTCTTGTGACGCTGATCGGCCTCTTCCTGATCCCTACTCTGTTCTTCCTGTTGCTCTCGGTGTCGTAGTCGCTGGGCCCTTCTCTTCTGATTTTTCGTGAATATCCCACTAGGGCACCATTGAGGATTCTGGACTTGTTTCTCACATACTTCCTCTTCGTCCTCTTCGAAGAACTCTTCATGGATCGGCCCTAATCGGCTATGAACCGATGCTCTTTTTCCAAGCAACCGATCCAGTGACAACCCCTGCCGCTGATCATGCCGATTCCCTGTACTGCTGCACTCGGGGCAATTTTTAACTGATGGCAGTCTCATCCCTTGATCCCAGCAGAATCGGAAGAACGGGCAGTCCCAATGCGGATTATATCTTTCTGTTTCATCCCTCTGTTCCTCATATCTCGAATATCTCTCTATCATGTCCGATGAAGTAATTTTTGATTTATACCTTTGACGTCTTGCTCCATCGGCCTGATCCCTTGATGATGACCCCGCATAGACCATGTTTACGGGGAACGGGTGTCCATCAATCTTCATCGGCTTCTTGTCTTCAAATTTGATTCTACCCTGTTCGACAGCCGACTGAATTTGTTACCGAAAAACCTTGCACTCATTAGTATGATGCGATATAGTATTGTGCCACTTGCAATATCTTTTCTTCTTTAGTTCTTCGGCTGATGGAATCACGTGATTTGGCGGCAATTGTATCTGCTTCTCTTGTAACAGCAAATCAAAGATTTTATCGGCCTTACTAACATCAAAATCATACCGCTCCTCCTTGCCGATATCCTTGACCCATGGGCATGATACTGATTTCTTGTTCCTGACCCACTCCACCAATCCAACCTCAGCATCGGATTCCTCATCATCTGAGTCCAATGAATAGACCTATACTTGAGCAACCCTTCTCTGGTACTTATCCTTTTTCGCCTCTTGAAATCGGCTTTCATGAGCCGATACCTTCTGTACCAGGTGTGCCAGGGACTCGAACTCTTGCGAAGAAAATCTCTCCTTAATCGGCGCCAAGAGACCCTGGAAAGCCAAATCGGCCAGATGCCCATCGCTCAGGTTCAAACTGTAACATCGGTTTCTGATATCCCGAAATCGCTGAACGTATTCCGGTACTGTTTCATCTGGTCATTGCCTAACCAATGTCAAATCTGACAGTCTCAACTCATGAATTCCAGCAAAGAAATATTTGTGAAACTATTTTTCTAGATCGGCCCGCCCCCGAACGGAATTCGGTGGTAATGAAGAAAACCATGTAAAAGCCGATCCCGATAGCGATAAGGGGAAAAACCTAACCCTCAGAGCCTCTTCAGCCGATGCCTCCCCGCACTGTGCCAGGAATCGGCTGACATGTCCCACTGTAGATGTGTTGTCCTTCCCTGAAAACTTAGAAAAATCCGGAACCCTGTATCGGTGTGGTAACGGAACCCTATCGAACCACTCAGGATATGGATGCCGATACATGAATGTTTGTTCCTTGGGCTTGATCCTGAACTGCTCCCTCACTATTTCAACAACTTTAGTTGATAGATCTTCTTCCCTTAGGTTGTCTTGTTGATACTGCACGGGTGGAGTTTGTTGCCGGTTCTGTCTATTATATTCCCTCTGGTAAGTACCTAGATCGGCCCCGCCTCCTGGGTAATTTTGCTGATATCCTCCATAGTAAGAAGTCCGATGGTACCCAGCAGGAATATCCTGTTGCCCCCCAGCCTGGTTCTGTGTAAACATGTTTTCTGGTATATCTCTGTTGATGTTGTAAGCAATCTGAGTTGGTTCAACCTTTGGTGGGAGGTAAACAGGACCCCGAGCAGGCTCTTGAATAATTGATCCATCCACCGTCTTCTTTATAAGATTATGAAGTGTGTTCACTAGAATTCCGGACTGATTGATGAGCGCGTGATGAACTGCTTCATTCACCATCTCTTGTAAGGGTTTCACCGGTGGACTCTCAGGTGGCGTACGGCTCGATTCTCCAACCAATACTGGCTTCGGAAACTAGGATTTTTGAATCGGCCCTTGCCTCGTCATGCTGAAGGACTCTAAGCACAGCTTTTGAAAGTTGGCCATAGTTTGCTCAATTTGCTGTTTTTGTTCTTCTGTTAAATCTTCCAAGCTGACCGGAATTATGTTATCTGTTTTGACTTCTTTCCCGGCCATGTTGCGAATCTGATTGTTGAAAACTCCGCGTTGAAACTTCGGGTTGAAACTTCGCGTCCCACCAGGCGTGCCAAAAACGTGTTGACGCCAAAAACCCGCCGGGGGCCGTTCGGCGTCTGGGAGACACGTGAAGGCCTGGGAGATTTGCTTCACTCCAGTGCAGGTCCTAAAATCTTGAGGTTCGTAGGCGTGCCTGTCAATTTGACCCTGCAATTGACAAGGAGAGAAGATGTCAAATTCGTGAGCCAATCGGCTGGAAGCCGGCTTGGACTCATCTCATCGGCCGATGACCGATACGCACTGTAGCACTTATACATCGGCTGAAAGCCGATGATGGCAAGAGTAATGACATAATAATAAACAAGTATCGTGCTAGCCGATCATTGAAGGGATGCTCAAAAACCGGTTATAAACTTGGTGAAATAAATGAGCTGAATGCATAAGTAAATAGATTAAATAAACTCCAGCCGATCATAGTTTAAAGTTACTGGTATTGCTGTGAAGATACTGCCCGTGCTCGTGCCCGGGCCCTTGCTCACATCGGCTCCCGAGATCTTCATCCGCTGTCCATGCCCGTGCCCAGGTTCTTACCTATGCTCGTGCCCGGGTCCTTACCTGAGGTCGTGCCCAGGAATTTGCTTGTGCTCGCATTCGGATCGGCAGAATAAACCGATCGGCTAGCCCTTAGCCGATTGTAACAGTAATGCAGGCAAGAATGTATAACGAGGCAAGCAGCATAATCGGCTATATTTGATAAGGGATAACTTATCGGCTAAGCACTCCGATAACAACATCGCATAAAACCCATCGGCTTATTAAGGGTAACGTTATTATTCGGTCTAGTAGATCGAACCCAACCGTTGCAGCACAGACTGATAATAATAATGAGATCTCGATAGGCCGATAGATCTAATGCGATTGTGATGCTACAACATGATAACTCATCGGCTATACACCCCGATAAGAAGCTTGCACATAAAGTATCAGCCTAGCAGGAATGATTTATCACTAACAGTTTAGTAGGTCGGACCTAACCGATGCAGCACAAACTGATGATAAATTGCTCCCAGTAAGCCGATATGATCTATGCACGCGTGATGTGATATACCTAATCAATCTATGAGATCAAACTGAACTGATACAGCCATAGATAAAGTAAATATATCGTGGTAAGCCGACTACCATAAACCGACTAGAATATCGGACCTAACCGAGGAAGTCCTAGCCGATAGGTAGCCGGGGTGACGAGACTTACCCTCTCGCAGGAGGTCGGACCTAACCGATGCAGCCTGGCTTGAGAAGCAAGATCCCGTCGAAAGGGTGGCGATGCGCCGAAATTGTATTGATCGAGTGATAATTTACAAGGTACCCGGGCATACGTATATATACCCCGAGTTAATACAGTCCTGATAGGACACGGCACAAGACTTCCTAATTACAAAAGGAAACACTAACAGGACCTGATCGGACACGAGATCAAGTCTGCTAAAGATAAAAACTAATACTGCCTAAATAGTAGACACGATAAATAACTGCCATATTGCGGTCTTCACGGCTCCTCCCTGGATTCGGTCCCTTCTGGATGAATCTCCGTTAGTTGACTGTGATGCTCTCCT
Source organism: Oryza meyeriana var. granulata (assembly GCA_003991445.1). NCBI lineage: Eukaryota > Viridiplantae > Streptophyta > Magnoliopsida > Poales > Poaceae > Oryza > Oryza meyeriana. Next base: position 36,105 of record RYFJ01001832.1, read on the forward strand.
TTTACCGAATCTGACACAGGGCCTTACCAAATTTTGGCGTTAACACCCCCTCGCCCCGATAGAGAACAGGCTTTTTCCCCGCTCTCTTGGAGTCGGGTTGGGCAGCAGGAGGGCTTCTCGGCCTTTTCTTCGATTTAACGGCCGACAACGGGCAGGAGTCTTCATCGAACTCCTCGCATTCCTACAGAAGATTCAATAACATATATCACATAATGCTACGCAATTGCAGATACAGGCCCACAGGCATTCATCAAAGAAGAAGGACAAAGATTACCTTGGGACGGGACGGAAGGAAGTTGAAAGCCGCGATCCGGCGTTTATCGTCGTCGGTCTCGATCACCCCCTAGGAGAAGCAACCAAATAGGGTCTCGGTCACCTTGTACTTATCGGCCGACTCGGGGCTTACTCGGTCAGGATCATGTTTGCCCTTAAAATCCCAGCCGAACGTGCTCCTCAGCTTCAACGGCTGGATGCGCCGAGTCAGGAAACGCCGGGCCACCCAACGACCGGTCAGGCCAGCTTCCTTAAGCTTTTCTAACTTCTCCAACAATTGATGCACCTGGCCCATCTCCTCAAAGGTTGGATCTGCTGACCAATTTGGTAAAACTACCGGTGGCAAGCCGGTGAATGGACGCAAGGACGGAGCCAGATCTGCACAATAGAACCACTCCTTGTGCCAACCTTTCAAGGAAGATTTCAAGGGGAGATCAAGATATGTTTTCTTCCCATCACTCCTCAATTGGAGACCAGCCCCCCCAATCACATTGATATTATTCTTGGAGGGCCGGGGTTTGATGTGGAACAGGTGCCTAAAGAAATTAAAATGGGGCTCCACACCCAAAAAACATTCGCAGAGAGTAACAAATATGGAGATTTGAAGAATCGAGTTGGGATTCAAATTCACCAACTCCAACCCATAGAAGTCAAGGATGCGGCCGAAGAACTATGAAAAGGGAAGGCACAACCCCGATCGAAAAAAGAGGCAAAAACTACTGTTTCGCCAGATTGGGGATTTGGGACCGACTCACCCTTAGCTGGCCGCCAACGGATCACCTCCTGGCTTGGCAACTTCAATTGACTCTCCAGCAGCTTCAGTTTCACCGAGCCGCAATCCGAAGTCGGCCAAGCATTCCCCAGCGCACCCGTAGGATCCGAAGCTTTCGACATGGTTGGTGGCAGAGAGATTTAAGGGAAAAGCGATTGGGGGCTTGGAATAGACGAAGAGGACTGGAATCGCCTGAGTTCAAGCAGGGAACAACAGCAGCAGCTAACCCTAGCCGAGCAGGAGGCGAAAAGTTAGGCGCGAAGGCGGAAGAAAAAGCGATTGGCTGATTTGGGGAAGATGAAGGAATCTTTTTCTCTCTCCCCGCTTTTTATAGAGCCAATGCCGACTAAATGGGCTTGGGCCTCCATAGTTAGCACTGGGCCACCAAGATATGAGTTCCTACAGTAGCATGCTCCATGTGAGCCGCCCGCAGGCTGAGTTGAAATTATAGCGCTGGTGCTACCAACAGGAGCCGATGAGGTAAACAGATATGCTTCATGAGAGCCTTATTGCTAAACATACATGTTTGGGTATCTGTTTTATCCACAGGTCTCGAGGATATATCCTTACATGGATCACAAGCTGGTCTTCATTAAAATTGGGGATGCAGGTATCTTTCTCGAGTACACCTAACCACGCCATGGTTTTATTTTCTTAAAGTGGTACTCGGCATACATGTGTGGCCATCAGTTGCCATGAGCAACATCATTCTAGCCGATATGACGCTGAAGAGTCTAACTTTCGAGTAGTGCACTATAAATTTCTCATTCCCGCTGACATGATGCGGAGGAGTCTAACTTCTGAGTGGGACGCCACTCGGGAAAGACTATAAACCCCCTTTCCAGCTGACACGAAGCTGAAGAGTCCCATATACGAGTAGCATCCTACTTGGCAAGACTATAAACACACATTCCGACTGACACGAAGTCGAAGAGTCCTACATACGAGTAGTTCCCTACTCGGCAAGACTATAAAGTTTATTCTGGTTGACATGATACTGAATAGTCTCATATACCAGTAGTATACTACTCGGGAAAGACTATCAGGTTAAAGATTTTTCACTTTATGTTTAATTGTCTTCACAATTAAGCAGAAAGTCAGGGGCTACACCTAATAGGTGTGCCTATTCGGCGCACACTATTCATACATCTACATGAAGCCCTTCATACCCTCGCTGCCAGCTGACATGAAGCAGGACTCGGGAAGAAGACTCACTCGGACAAAGAGTACTCGGGAGCATCGCACCCGGGCAATCTTCACCGTGGAGGATGAGCACTCGGTATCAGTTGTGACTCAACTATGAAGGTCTCAGGGGCTACTATGGAGGCCATGGGCCCCGGGTACCTCACCACCAGCATGTGGGCCACTCGGATAGAGGATGGGCCGAATCATGTAGTTAGAGATAAGGTAGCACCTGGTAGACTTTGCCTTGTACAATAAGGAAATCATAGTCTTAGTCGGATAAGTTTCTATCTCTAAGAGGGAAATCCCTTGGCCGTATCCGGTTGGGATCCTTATCGTGTACCCTTGTCCCCCAGTATATAAGGGGAGGCAGGGCGCCCCTCAAGGGGCACAAGATCATGAGATCATTGATTGACAAATACCTTAGAGGAATAACACCACAACTGGACATAGGGTATTACCTCACATCGAGGGCCTGAACCAATATAAAACCTCTTTGTGTTCCTCTGCAATCCATTGAGTTTCCCCTTGCCGAGTAGCCCTATAGTTCTATTGCCGGTGTAAAACATCGACACGAGGAGCTTGGTGATCTCCTCCCGAATAGTGTCGATGTTTTACACCGGCAATATGAATATGGGGCTACTCGGCGGACGGAAACTCAGTGGATTGCAAAGGAACACAGGGAGATTTTGTACTGGTTCAGGCCCTCGATGTGAGGTAATACCCTACGTCCAGTTGTGGTGGTATTCCTTTGAGGATGTATGGTGGTGATTCTAGTAAACCAACTCAACCTCCCCTCAGGGGGGGGCCTGCCTCCCCTTATATACTGGGGGACAGGGTTACAAGGTAGGAGTCCCAAACGGATTACGGCCAAGGGATCTCCTCTTAGAGATATAACGCACCCAACTAGGACTGTGTTTTCCTTATCGTACAAGGCAAAGTCTGCTTGGGATTACTATATCTCTAATTACAAGGCCAGGCCCATCCTCTATCCGAGTGGCCCATATGCTTGTCATGAGATACCCGGGGCCCATGGCACCCACAGTAGCCCCTGAGACCTTCATAGTTGAGTCACAGCTGATGCCGAGTGCTCATCCTCCACGGTGAAGTCTTCCCGAGTGCATTGCTCCCGAGTACTCTTTGTCCAAGTGAGTCTTCTTCCCGAGTCCTGCTTCATGTCAGCTGGCAGCGAGGCTATGAAGGGCTTCATGTAGATATATGAATAGCGTGCGCCGAATAGGTGCACCTATTAGGTGTAGCCCCTGACTTTGTGCTTAATTGTGAAGACAATTAAACATAAAGTCAAAGATCTTTAACCTGGAAGTCTTTCCCGAGTAGATTACTACTGGCATATGAGACTCTTCGGTATCATGTCAACCGGAATATGATTTATAGTCTTACCGAGCAGGAAACTACTCGTATGTAGGACTCTTCGACTTCATGTCAGTCAGAATGGGTATTTATAGTCTTGCCGAGTAGGATACTACTCGTATATGGGACTCTTCAGCGTTATGTCAGTTGGAAAGAGGGGTTTATAGTCTTTCCTGAGTGGCGTCCCACCCAGAAGTTAGACTCCTCCGCGTCATGTCAGCGGGAATGAGAAATTTATAGTCTCTCCCGAGTAGTGCACTACTCGAAAGTTAGACTCTTCAGCGTCATATCGGCTAGAATAATGTTGCTCATGGCAACTGATGGCCACGCATGTATGCCGAGTACCACTTTATGAAAATAAATCCATGGCGTGGTTAGGTGTACTCGAGAAAGATACCTGCATCCCCAATTTTAATGAAGACCAGCTTCTGATCCATGTAAGGGTATATCCTCGAGACCTGTGGATAAAACAGATACCCAAACATATATGTGTAGCAATAAGGCTCTCATGAAGTATATCTATTTACCTTATCGGCTCCTGTTGGTAGCACCAACGCTATAATTTCAACTCAGCCTGCGGGCGGCCCACATGGAGCATGCTACTGTACGAACTCATATCTTGGTGGCTGCTACCAAATAAGCCGGCCTGAGCTGACCTACCCAGCATAGCTCTATAGAAGTAGCATCCATCGCACGTCAGGATGAGTACTTCGGTGTAGATGGCCTCAATCAGCCAGAAGAATCCTTGCCCGCGAGCCTTTCCGACTTACGTTCTGGATGCAGTATGGTTGCCACAGATGCCCGAGTAGGTATATTACAGAATCTGCTTGCCCTCCTCAGGTGTGACGCCATGCATGAGAACTCCGAATGCGCTTCGACGATGTAAGTCTTCTCTGACTTCAGGAAAGCTGAGCAGGGTACCCGAACCTTGCATTAGCATAGGATTCGGCTAGCGACCCTCATGGGGCATACCCTACCCAACAGAGCCATAGCCAAATAAGGTACCCGAACCTTGCATTAGCATAGGATTCGGCTGGCGACCCTCATGGGGCGTACCCGATCTGACAGAGTTGTGACCAAATAAGGTACCCAAACCTAGCATTAGCATAGGATTCGGCTGGCGACCCCCATGGGGCGTACCCTACTTAGCCGAGTTGCGACCAAATAAGGTACCCGAACCTAGCGTTAGTGTAGGATTTGGCTGGCGACCCTCATGGGGCGTACCTCACCCAGTCGAGTAGTATACAACCCTCAACTAGCGCCGGAGGTCGGTTGTTAGCTCACATGGAGCGTAGCCAGGGAAGATGACGTCCCGACTGGCGTAGTACTCGGTTAGTAGCCCTCATGGAGCATTCCGAGTGATTCTTGGCAGACTTGTCCAGCCCCTAGCATAGGAGATAGGCTCGCAACCCTGAATTCCTGTCACGCATATCCGGAGCTGGCCCTGCACTATAACACATATCGGATGAGTAGCACTGATGATGAAAATAATCACCCGAATAAATGTATTTTACAATATATGTAAATATGAGTTCTTCCTCTTATTGATTACTAATTTCTCCAAGTAGTTGACCCCTACGTTTAAGCACTTGCCGATAATCATAGCCCCCTGCACCGGGAGTTGGCTCATGGCTCTTTCCCAGACACGCGTTTTGGGTGACTTGAGTTCATCTTTCATGGAGCAAAGTTTCACGGATCAGGATTTATGCTACTCGAATACTTTTGCAATCATTTAAGAGAAAAAGACAGAAAAAAGTGCAGCTTGTGCACCTATTAGGTGTAAGCGGCTGCAGCAATGGCAAGGCCAAATGAAGAACTATTTATCAGAGAGCGACTTAGCTGTTGCGGTATTTGGGAGTGGGATGCCATCCTTGTGTTTGGGCTTTTTGAGCCCCCGAGCTTGTCACTTGTTGTCCTGATAATCTTCAGTTGTTGAAAGTCGAAGACGGTTGTGACCGATTGCCACAATGAAGCCGTCTGACTTGTGTTTGCGACTCCCGACTTTAGTCGGGACCGCGTCGTTGGTGCCCTCTGCTTCTTTTGTCAGGGTGCCTTCTTGTCATCGAGGGCTCGGGCCACAGAAAAAAAAAACGTTAGCCGAGTCGGCGTACTTGTTCGCCATGTCGAATAAAGCCTTGACAGAGTTAGGAGGCTTCCGCGTGTATTTGTCGATGAACGAGGTGTTTTTGACTCCTTTTCGAAAGGCGGCGATGACGACCTCATCCTTGATCATTGGGATTGAATTCTTCTTCTCAGAGAACCTCTTGATGAAGTCATGAAGAGACTCGTTCTTCCTTTGATGTAACTGATACAGGTTGTACTCGGAAGATGGCCTCTCGTATGTTCCCTGGAAGTTGGCGATGAGATGTTCCCGGAGTTCTCCACAGGAGCCGATTGATTGCTTGGGAAGTCCTATTAGCCATGTCCTCGCTGAGTTGGCTAAAGCGACTGGGAGGTAGTTAGCCATGACTTTGTGATTTCCTCCAGCTGCTCGGATCGCCAGAGTGTAGACCGTGAGCCAGGACTCGGGATTGGTCTTGCCGTCGTATTTGTCGATGCCTGTAGGCTTGAACCTGACGGCCTGTCGACCTGTTGTAGCTCCTGGGTGAAGGCCGGTATGCCTTCGTCTTCATGAGGGCTCCGACTCTGAATACGGCGCGCAAAACCGCTTCGTGGTGGAGGCCAAAACGCTTGTTCTTGTCTTCCAGTTGGCATTGCTCATCTTCTTCTCGTTCACAGCGCCAAGCAATGATGTCTTTGTGCGCGAAGGTCGCGCCGTAGTCGGTTTCTCCGGAGGTCCTGATCGTCCCGACGGTTGCTTTGACGTCGCCGGTGTCATGGGTTGCCGGTTGACGCCTGACGTGCCTCCGTATGCGGCTGACTAGAGCCAGTTGCTCGGCGTCGCTTTGAGGTAGATGAGACTGCCGTTGGGGATGTCGACCGGTTGGTCGGTATGAGGGTATCACCCAACTGTTGGTGCTGCTGACATGCAGCAGTGGTAAGCATGGCTTTTATCCTTGCAATCGTCAGGGTGGCCTGGTGATCAGGCCCGAACTGGAGTGTATCCAGTAGAGTCGCAGCGGCCATAATGTTCTGTTGAGGAGTAATGAAGACGTCGTGGCCGCCGAGTCAAGTTTGGAGGATTTGTTGCTGCCCAGCCCTGCGTAGCTCGTCATTGCGGGCCTCGGGCTCGGCCTCCTCTTGTTGCCGCAGCTGGCGGGCCTCTTCCTCTTGTTGCTCACGTAGTTGGCGTGATTCCTGGGTAGGAGTAGAGCCTTTGGATGCCATGAAGATTTCTCGTGGCAGGGAGAAGCTTGCCGAACTGCTGTCCGACTGAGATCGTAGTTGTAATAGTTGATGGGCTGATAATAACTCCAACAATCTCCTGGATCCGATCTCGAGCGCTCTAGGCCGTATCCAAGTCGAATTCCAAGAGATCGGGTTTGCCACGTCGGATGTTGTCTGAAGATATCCGTGGCGTTGCCAAGTCTGTACGGGAGATTGACGATCTCTTCCCTTCTTAGGTCGATCTTGGCCGGCTCAAGGCCGAGTCTGAGTCGAACACAGAAGGAAAGAGTTGTCCCGAGACCCAGACAAGATGAACATTGCCGCAGAAAATCGATGAGGGTTGCTGCAGCGTCGTGTGGACCGACTGGCGCGGAGTCGGCCGGTTCCCTAGCAGATCGGATCGAGTCCGAGTTGGCCAAGGTGAGATTGCCGATCTGGTCGGCGACAAAGTCGAGGCTTCCGAATGAAATTGTATCTCCGGGGGAGAGTTTGCCACCATCGACTCCGGTTGCTGGATCCATCGAGCTTGTTAGATGTAGATCGCGCCGATACCCCTACCTGGCACGCCAACTGTCGATATTTTACACCGGCAATATGAATATGGGGCTACTCGGCAGACGGAAACTCGGTGGATTGCAAAGGAACACAGGGAGATTTTATACTGGTTCAGGCCCTCGATCTGAGGTAATACCCTACGTCCAGTTTGGTGGTATTCCTTTGAGGATGTATGGTGGTGATTCTGGTGAACCAACTCAACCTCCCCTCAGGGGGCACCCTGCCTCCCCTTATATACTTGGGGGACGAGGGTTACAAGGTAGGAGTCCACCGGATTACAGCCAAGGGATCTCCTCTTAGAGATATAACGACGCAACCCAACTAGGACTGTGTTTCCTTCTTATCGTACAAGGCAAAGTCTGCTAGGTTACTATATCTCTAAATTACAAGGCCAAGCCCATCCTCTATCCGAGTGGCCCATATGCTTGTCATGAGATACCCGGGGCCCATGGCACCCACAAATAGCATCCTTGCGGTCTTGCGTGAAGCATTTGCAGCCGTTGTTTACATTGGCTTGGGTGTCTGTCTTCATCCATTTAGGGCGTGCTTGATCACCTCCCTTGGTACGCCCGACATGTCGGACGGTTTCCACACAAATATATCCTTGTTGGCTTGAAGGAAGGTGACGAGCGCGTCTTCCTATTTGGGGTCGAGTCCGGTGCCGACTAGGGTAGTCTTGGAGGGGTCGGAAGGGTCCAGGGGGATCTTCTTCATGTCAGAGTCCGCTGAAATTCCTGACTTCACCGCCTTTCTTGCTAGAACTTGATCTTGCTTGACTTCAGTTGTGGCGGCTTGCCGGATGCTGTTGCGCCCAACTGCTGCCTCTTGTGATTGAGCCAGTTCGCAACTCTCCTTGTCGCAGGTGAAAGCTTGCTTGACGTCGCTACGGAGGGAGAGGACTCCTGCTAGCCCAGGCATCTTGAGCACCATATATGTATAGTGCAGTATCGCCATAAATTTGGCGAGTGCCAGTCGTCTGAGTATCGCGTGGTATGCGGTCTCGAAGTCGGCGACCTCGAAGCAGACGTTTTTCGTGCGGAAGTTATCTCGCATGCCGAAGGTTACTGGCAATGTGATCTGCTCGAGGGGAGTTGATGACAGGCCGGGAATTATCTCGAGGAAGGGCGCAGTGCTCGGCCGTAATTCTGAACGAGGAATCCTCATCTCGTCCAAAGTCTTGGCGAATAAGATGTTGAGTGCGCTGCCTCCGTCGATGAGGGTTTTCTTTAGCCTGATGTTCTTGACAACTGGGATCCAGGACGAGTGGATTAGTGTCCCGGGTGCGAAACCCGATCTGGGTGATCTGCGCGGTTGAAGGTGATGGCCATCTCTGACCAGCGCAGGTACTGGGGGTGTCCGTCGTAGAGACCGTGTTGATGTCACGCGCTGATAGCTTCTGTTTGTGCTTGGACTCGTACGCGAGCGGCCCTCCAAAAATATGATTGAGCTCGGCCTGAGGGTCTTGAAAGTCATCGGCCGAGCCCGAGTCTGGCTTGTCCTTGTCCTTGTCGGCGCCAGATGATGAAGCCTGCTCGGAGGCAAACTTCTTGAGCATGTAGCAGTCTTTGGCCGCGTGCTTGCCCTTGGGGTGGAAGGGGCATGGCCCGCTCATGACCTTCTGGTAGTCATTATTCCGCTGGGGCCACGACCGAGTGCGCTCCATGTTGGCCACCTCGTTGTTCGACTTCCGCTTGCGGGTGCCAGACTTGTTTTGAGACGGCTTATTGTCGGCTTTCGCCTTCTGGTCTTTCTGTCGGGACTCCTTCTTCTCGCCGAGGGCCTCTGCGATCGCTTCAGCCGAGTCAGCGTATTTGTTGGCCATGTCGAAAAGAGCCCGGACAGAGGGTGGTGGCTTCCGAGTAAATTTCGCGATGAACGGGGCGCCCTTTACTCCCTTGTGGAAGGCGGCGATGATAGCCTCATCTCGGATCATTGGGATCTTGTTGCACTTCTCGGATAATCCCTTTATAAAATCTCGTAGAGACTTGTTCTTCTTCTGGTGTAGTTGATACAAATCGTGCTCAGAAGATGGCCTTTCGTAGGTTCCCTGAAAATTAGCGATGAACCGCTCCCTGAGTTCTCCCCAGGAACTGATCGACCGCCTCGGGAGCCCTGTCAGCCATATCCTCGCCGAGTCGGCTAGCGCGACTGGGAGGTAGTTAGCCATGGCTTTGTTGTCGCCCCCAGCAGCTCGAACTGCTAGGGTATATACGGTGAGCCAGGACTCGGGATTTGTTTTGCCGTCATACTTTTCAATTCCTATGGGCTTAAAGCCAGTCGGCCAGTCGACGTCCTGTAGCTCCCGAGTGAAAGCTGGAATGCCTTCGTCTTCATGAGGGCTTGGGCTTCGACCACAGCGGTTAAACCACTCGTGATGGAGACCGAAGCGCTCATTTTCATCCTCCAGTCAGTGGCGCTCATTTTCGTGTCGTTCGTGGCGCCGGGCGTTGATGGTGTGGCGAAGGTCATGTTGTAGGCGCTCTCGGAGGTCTTGGTTAGGCCGGCGGTCATACTGGTGACGCTGCCGACTGTCATTGCCGAGTGACGTTTGCCTGGACTCCTCGCGTGGCCGACTTGAGCCAGCCGCCCGACACCGTGCTAACGTGGATGAGCCCGCTGCTGGAGATCCCGACCGATTAGTCGATACCATGGTGTCGCCCGACTGCTATTGTTGTTGCTAGCAGGCAGCAGCCGTGATCATCGCCTTGATCTTGGCGATAGTTGGGGTGGCCTGGTGATCAGGCCCGAGATGGAGTGTGTCCAGCAAGGTTGCGGCGGCCACAACATTCTGTTGTGGCATGACGAAGACGTTGTGATCGCCGACTTTAGTCTGGAGAATCTACTGCTGAGCTGCTTGCCCAGCCTTGCGTTGCCCGTCATTGCTAGCCTCGCGGTCTGCCTCCTCCTGTTGTCTTAGTCAGCGCGCCTCCTCCTGTTGCTCCTCTTGTAGTCGGCGCACCTTGGGTGGTGGTGTTGAAGCCATAAAGATCTCACGGGGGAGGAGGAAACTCGCTAGGCTGTAGTCCGAACTAGCGTTTGAACCATTATCCGACTTGGAGTCGAACTCCGAGTAGTTTATCGGAGTAAGAACGACCCCGACCTCTCTAGATCGAATCTAAAATGGCGCTTGGTCGTGTCCAAACTGAATTGCAGGAGATCGGGTCTACTATGCGGGATGTAGACCCGTAGTGTCGCTGAACCCATGTGGGAGATTGATGATCTCTCCCCTTCTTGGCCTAACCCGAGCTGGCTCAAGGCCTAGCGGAAGTCGGACGCCGAAGGAGAGAGTTGTCCCAATGCTCGGCGAAGTGGATTGCCGCAGTAGATCGTTGAAGGAGATTGCGGCGTCCTGTGGGCCGACTGGCGCAACATCGGCTGGTTCCTCGGCCGGCTGAATTGGATCTGCTTCAGCCAAGGTATGGTTGCCGATCTGGTTGGCGACGAAATCGAGGCTTCCGAAAGAAATTATGTCTCAAGGGGAGAACTTGTTGCTGTCGACTCTAGTTGCTGGATCCATCGAGCTTGTAGATGTGAAACTCGCCGGAGCCCCTACCTGGCGCGCCAACTATCGATGTTTTACACCGGCAATAGAACTAAGGGCTACTCGGCAAGGGGAAACTCGGTGGATTGTAGAGGAACACAAAGAAGATTTATACTGGTTCAGGCCCTCGAGGTGAGGTAATACCCTACGTCCAGTTGTGGTGTAATTCCTCTGAGATGTTTATCGATCAATAATCTCATGATCTCGTGCCCCTTGAGGGGCGCTCTGCCTCCCCTTATATACTGGGGGACAAGGGTACATGGTAAGCATCCCAGCCAGATACGGCCAAGGGATTTCCCTCTTAGAGATAGAAACTTATCCGACTAAGACTATGTTTTCCTTATCATACAAGGCAGTCTGCCGAGTGCTATCTTATCTCAAACTACATGATTCGGCCCATCCTCTATCCGAGTGGCCCACATGCTGGTGGTGAGGTTCCCGGGGCCCATGGCCTCCACACCTCGAAGCCAAGCTGAAAGCCCAGGCAGAGGAGAACAAAAAATAAGATGAAAAGCTGAAGGAAGTAGAGAAGGCCAAAGCCAAGGTGAAGGCCGACTATGCCAGTAAGTCTCCCACTTGACAATGATCTTGGCTAAACTGCTTGTTGCTCCGACTGCATGTCTTTGCTAACAAATATTCTTGTTGATGCATCTGAACAGCTTCAAAGGCCAATGCCCAGATTCAATTTGGCGCCTTCGCAGAGGAAATAAAGACAATCAAGGAGTCACAGGAAATCCTTGCTGGATCCGTGAAAGGGCTGCTTGACATCATATAGCCTCACTATCCCGGGACCAGCTCTAGTACCATCCCCCAGGTGCAGGCACGCCTAAGCGAAGCTCCGAGTATCTTGAAGGACTACTCAGATGAGCATGTAGCAGTCGGCGTTTCCTAGACTCTTGCCATGACCAAGTCAATATACCCTAGGGTAGATATTGAGGTCATTGGTGAGGGTTTTGCCCAGGGGACGACTCCTACAGAGGTGCTAGAGCTGATCAGCCAGGCGAGGCTGACCACGGAGGCAATAGCCAAGGACCTAGGTATGTAAGAACAAAACAATTATGTAGTCGGTGCATATGTAATTTTTGTAAGAACACATGTAAATATTTTTGTAAAGTGCTACCGAGTACTTGTTTATTCTGAGTTGTCATTAGCTTTATCCGACTATGTAGTCTGCACTGAGTAGATCGATAGGAACTTAAGAAAAAACGTTCACCTCTGAGAGCTATACTTGGGCAAACTTAGCATAATCGTTGTAGAACTTCTTGACTTAGATAAAACAAGCTCGGATTTTATTAACAAGGCACATAATACATGCAGCCCCCGACTCACTACTCAGTTGGGACAAGCGACATAGTGAGTCAGAGAAAAAACTTCATACATATGTATAGCAGAAATACAAGACTCAGGTATAGAAAGGACGTAGCTGATCTATATTCCATGAGTTGCTGACGAGGGCATCATCTTCAGTCTTTAGTCGGTAGGCACTCAGACGTGTCACCTCAGCGGTAATGAACGGCCCTTCCCATAAAGGGGATAGTTTATGCTTGTCTTTGGTGGTTTGTATCTTTCTCAAGACGAGATCTCCCACGAAAGAGGCCTGGCCACGAACATTCCGACTGCGATAACGATGTAGGCCTTGAAGATACCTTACCGACTGGATAGTTGCGATGTCCCTTGCTTCCTCCAACTGATCGAGTTCGACCAGTTGGTCTTCGTTTGATTTGTCTTCTGAGTGGGCCCGAACTCGCAGAGAGCCAAACTCCAACTCGGTTGGTAACATAGCCTCAGCACCATAGACTAGGAAAAAAGGGGATTGCCATGTTGCCCGACTAACCGTGGTTCTTAGAGACCAGAGAACGGATGGGAGTTCTTGTACCCACCGCCCTGCATATGGTTGTAGTCGGTCGAACACCCTAGCCTTGATACCTTGTAAGACCATGCCATTAGCATGCTCGACCTGCCCATTACTCCGTGGGTGTGCCATTGAAGCATAACAAATCTTGATGTTGAAGTTGTCACAGAAATCTTGATAAATGACGCCAGTGAACTGAGTACCGTTGTCCGTTATGATGCGGTTAGGAACTCCAAATCGGTATAAGATACTCATGATGAAGTCCTTTGCTCGTGCCGCTGTTATGGTAGCAATGGGTTTTGCCTCAATCCACTTTATGAATTTGTCCACTGCGAGGAACAAGTGTGTGAACCCTCCTGGTGCTTCTTTGAACGGCCCAACCATGTCTAGCCCCAAACTGCAAAGGGCCAAGAGATTGGAATTATTTGAAGTTCTTGAGCTGGAAGATGTGTTTGCCTTGCATAGAATTGGCATCCCTCGCATGTGCGAACTATGTCTTTAGCATCTGTTACCACGGTCGGCCAGAAGAAACCCTATCTGTAAGCCTTTCCAACTAACATCCTGGATGCAGCGTGGTTGCCAGAAATGCTCAAGTGGATCGATTGCAGAATCTGCTTGCCCTCCTTGGGTGTGACGTAGTGCATGAGGACTCAGGATGCGCTTGGACGGTACAGGTCTTCTCCGACTAAAAGGAAACATTTGCTTCGACGTTTGATCCGTTTGGCTTCACTGCGATCTTCTAGGAGTTCGTCATCCAAGAGGAATCTGACGATTGGAGTCCGCCAATCATGAGAGATGATTAGCACTTCATTTGTTGCCGGGGTAGGTTCAGCCCCTGGCTATTCAAGCACTGGTTTCTTCTTGATGGATGGCTCCAATAGTTGCTTGATAAAAATACCAGTCGGGACCACTTCTCGCTTGGATCCCATATTGGGCAATTCGTCGTTATATTGTCACAATACATGAGTTATCTTCAACCCATTGAACTTGTTTTCCAGCTTTCGTACCTCTTGATAATATGCCGCCATAGTATCATCGAGACACGTCTAGTCTTTCATGACTTGGCTGACCACGAGTTGAGAATCCCCGTGTACGACCAATTGGTGGATGCCGAGTGATATTGCAATGCGGAGCCCGTGGATGAGTGCCTTGTACTCGGCAACATTGTGGGAAGCCAGAAAGTGAATCTGGAGAATGTACTTGAGTTTTTTGCTAGTGGGTAACGTCAGCACGACACCAACCCTTGCACCGCCAATCTGTAGAGATCCGTCAAAGTACATCGTCTAGTACTCTAGCTTGTCCATGTTTGTAGTCCTCTGGACTTTTGTCCACTCAGCCACGAAGTCAGCTAGAGCTCAAGATTTGATTGCTGTCCGTGGCTGAAAGATGATGTCAAACGCCATCAACTTGAGCACCCATTTAGCGATTCGGCCAGTGGCCTCGCGGTTGTGTAGGACGTCCCCAAGTGGATACGATGTGACAACAGTTACTTCATGTGACTGAAAATAGTGCACCAACTTCCGGACAGTGATGAGTAGGCCATATAATAGCTTCTGGACTTGAGGATATCTCATCTTGGAATCGGCTAAAACCTCGCTGACGAAGTAGACTGGCCTTTGTATTTTCTGTATATGACCTGGCTCTAATCGCTCAACTACCAGCACCATGCTGACTACCTGAGTGGTTGCCACCAGATATAACAGTAGTGGTTCCTGGGGCATGGGTGATGCCAGCACTGCTGGTGACGTGAGAAATTTTTTGAAGTCTTCGAAGGCTTGCTGGGCTTCGGGTGTCCATTGAAAATTGTCCGCTTTCTTCAATAGTTTGAAAAAGGGCATGCCCCGTTCACCAAGTCAGGAGATGAATCGGCAGAGTGCCGCCATGCAGCCTGTCAGCGTTTGGGCGTCCTTCTGACTAGTTGGGGGTGCCATGTTTGTGATAGCATCGATTTTCTCTAGATTAGCCTCAATATGATACGATGAAGCCGAGTAGCTTTCTGGACGGTACACTGAAGGCGCACTTTTCCGGATTCAACTTCATCTTGAATCTTCGAAGGCTTTGGAAAGTTTCTTCCAAGTCGGTGATGAGGTCTTCCTTGGATTTTGTCTTGATCACCACATTGTCGACATATGCCTCCATGTTACGCCCCAGTTGAGTGTGTAAACACTGCTGAATTGCTCGTTGATACATTGCTCCAGTGTTTTTCAACCAGAATGGCATATTGACATAGCAGTATGCTCCAAACGGTGTGATCAAAGAAGTCTTCAGGCAGCCCTCCTCCTTCAAGTTGATTTGGTGATATCCCGAGTAATAGTCGAGAAAGCTGAGAAGTTCACACCACGCAGTTGAATCCACCACCAGATCTATTCTGGGTAGATCAAATGGGTCTTTGGGGCACGCCTTGTTTAAGTTAGTGTAGTTGACGCACATGCGCCATTTACCATTCTTCTTCGGAACCAAGAATGGGTATGCCATGCAATCCAGGTGGTAGACCTATTTGATGAACCCAGCTGCAAGGAGCTTGGTTATCTCCTCCCGAATAGCATCTTTGCAATCTTGTGCGAAGCGCCATAGCTGTTGTTTGACTGGCTTGGCATCTGGCTTGACGTTGAGGGAATGCTCGATCACCTCCCTTGGTATGCCAGGCATGTCAGAAGGTTTCCAAGGAAATATATCCTTGTTTGCCTAGAGGAAGGTGATGAGCTCGTCCTCCTATTTGGGGTCGAGTCCGGTCCCGACAAGAGCAGTTTTGGAGGGGTCGGAAGGGTCTAGGGGAATCTTTTTTGTTTCAGAGTCCGCTGAAATTCCCGACTTGGCTGCATTTTTGGCCAGAACTTGATCATCCTCACTTACTGTTGTAGCGGCTAGTCGGATATTGTTGCGTCCGACTACCGCTTCTTGAGATTGAGCCAGCTCGCAGCTCTTCTTGTCATAAGTGAAGGCTTGCTTGATATCCCTGCGAAGAGAAAGAACTCCGGCTGGTCCTGGCATCTTGAGCATCATGTAGGTATAATGTGGCAGTACCATGAATTTGGCTAGTGCCGGCTATCCGAGAATCACGTGATATGCGGTCTCGAAGTCGGCAACCTCGAAGCTAATATTCTCAGTGCGGAAATTATCCCGCGTGCCAAAAGTAACTATCACACCTTGAAAATTTCTTTAAGTAAAAATTGTTTTCAGGTAAATAGAAATACAAGTATACACTAGAAAATTTTTTGTCTAAGAAAAGTGTTTGAATAAAAATTTTGAAATTTCCAATATGAAAAATCCCAAGTTTAAATTTTAAAATAAATGCTTGGACGCTTTTATATTCCTAGGGTTTTATCGGAATATTTTAAGCATTTGAGTATTTACAATAATAAATTCTTTATGTTTCATGGTGGCATTTACTTCTGGTAAATTCTCCATGATTTAATAAACTCTCTATAAATTTCTCGAAATTTTCGGAGCTCTAGAATTAATTTTAATGCTATAAAGATTATTCCAATAATTAATTAAAAAGAAAATAAATCCCTGTCTTTTTCCCTGTTCGGGTCGTTCCTGGTTCAGTCCTTTGAAGTTCCCCATTCGCCTCGAACTCCGTGAAATATATTGCTCGAATATTCCAAAACCCCTTTGGTCTCCCCAATTCCAAATAAATATTCCGATTCTGAAAGTATCTCATTAATCCTGAGTCCCAAAAATAATCCAAAATCCCGAATACTTCCACAACCTCTAATTTCCAAAATATTTCTCCGATTCTTTAAAACAAATTCCTAAATTCTAATATTTGCGAAATTCGAATTTATCGAAAACCCCCTCTATATTTCCCCTACCTTTTTTCCTCACTGTTTTTCCTTTATTTTTCCCTTGCTTTCTTTCTTTTCCTCTCTGCTTCTTACTGTGCATCTTCCTCGTCCGGACTCCCTTCCTCCTCTCTCTCTTTGGCCGGCACCCGAGCCACCCTGGGCCAAGCCCCTCGGCCTCGTTCTCCCCGGCCCGGCCTCCCCCGTCTGCGCCCAGCTCTGCACCCTGCGCCACCGCCACCACCGCCAAACTCGGCCTCCCGCACGCAGTCGTGCCATTTCGGGACTTTGGAGTCCGGCGTCGCCCCACCCCCGCCTACCTTATCTCCTTCCTCCCCTATAAAACTGAGCCACGGCCACGCGCCGCCCAGCCACCTGAGCCGCCCCTCTCCCGTGCGCCAGCTGCGCCGCCGCCAGAGGTCGCCATCGTCGTCGTCTTCTTCTTTTCCCATCGCTGTGGGAGCCGCCGCCCTGCCGACTGCCTCTGCTGCCGAGCGCCGCTGCCTCGGGAAGCCGCCGCCGCCTGTGAACCCTTGCTCCCCAACCACCGGCCGCTGCTCCTGCTCTGTGCCTCCGCCGCACCACGGTCGCCGTCACTGCCAGGCAGTCATCGCCATCGTCCTCGCATTTGCTTGTGCCCGTAGGTGAGCTCTAGGCCGCCCCCATCTTTTGTCTTTTCCTCGGTGCCCTGTTCCTTTCCCCAGCCCGTCGTGTCTCCCGTCCCTCGGTCTCGGCTCACCGACAAATCATTGTTGCTGGGTAGTCGCCGTCATCGTCGTCTATTGCCTGCGCGCCGCCGTCTCCTCTACTGCAGCCGCCGCTCCCCCTGTGCGCCGCCACGCCATGCGCCGCCCCGTTCCCCTCTGTTCTAGCCGCCACCGCCGCGACGACGCCGCCATTGGGTTGTCGCCAATGTCGTCTCCTCGCTGCGGCTGAGTGCCTGGTCCTCATCCCACCGACGCCCCATTCCTTCCCTCTCCGCGCCTCTCAGCTCAAGAAACAGCTGTTTGGTCTCATCCTCTCCGCACACCGCTGGACGTCGCCGCCCCTCGCTGACCTCGGCAGGTCTCCGTGCTGCAGCCGTGTCACCGTCGTTCTGCTACGTCGTCCTACCCACTGGACGCCGTCGTCACGCCATGGACCGCCGTTGCTGTCGCCGCCAAAACCGCCGTGCCATCGGTGAACCCAATCCCCTCTGCCCTGGTGCTGCGCCATGAGCGCATGGCTCTTGCCCGCCCGGCCTGGAGCCTCTGACAGGCCGGCCCCTCCTCCTTTTTGACACCGGCATGTGGGCCCCTCTGTTGGTACCCTCTCCGGTGGATAACATTTGGGTCCCACACACAGTAACTCAACCGTTGAACAATCCCGATTCAATCCCGTCCTTTCAATCTATATCAAATATCCTTAGATGAATCCTATAAATCTAGATATTTGGATTTTCATAACTCTCAACCCTACCACCTCAGACCTAACTGCCTAGTCATCCTCTAATTCGGATGTCACCTAGCACCTTTCTGTCCACGTGTCGCCAGGTGTACTGCCACCTCGGCCAGTTCACCATAGCCACCTATCCCTCGGTCTGTGGACCAATTCTACCGTGAACCAAGACACTTACTGGTGGACCCTACGTGTCAGTTTCTTTTCCAAAATAATTCTTTTAATTGAAAATCTAGGGAATATTCAAAGAATATTCCTTTGCCAATTCTTTTCAAATTTTCTCTGAATTTGAACTTTCGGAAGCCGTAACTTCTTCGTTTGAACTCTGATTTGACCTGTTCTTCTTCCTAAATTCATCTAAAATCATAATCTACCTGTCTATGTACTTTTTATTTACTATTTATTTGAAGTTTCTTAGGGTTTTTATCGTTTTATGTGTAGTCATGTACAATCGCCGTTTTGGAAGACTACGGAGTCTGCGGAAGAGTTCGGAGGATTTGCAGAAGACGTTTTGGTTGCAAGGCAAGTCACATGACAATCCCCTTGAGCATGTTGATCCCATTTGTGAAATCTATTTTATTTTAAAAGTTATTGCATGAAATGTTTTGGAATGACATTATAGGGGTATTAATTTATTATCCAATATCCATTGATTATTATGGCCATTTTGATGTTGATATCTGTACCTTGATATCCTGGGTAATTAATATTGACTAGCTGGATGTTTAATTATTTTTCTGGCTAGATTATTTAGGATTTGCTTAGCCATGCCTAGAAATTGTAGCATTGTGCCAACTAAAATTTGACTGAATGGTAGGTTGTGAGTACTAGGATTGTGAATGTTGCTAGCGGTGCTCATGACAGTTAAGGATAGGTTTGCAGAGTACTTGTTACGAAACATTTACCGTACTAACTACAAGCCAGAATGGGCAATGGCTGGATTTGTAGTGTAGCGAGTTCAACAGGAGGCACCACGGTGTGTTTGTGGCTGTGTCAATAAGTCCAGCATGGCTGTGCCAATAACTCCATGTTTCGGGCGTTGAACCATCTCCCTGTCTAGGAACCTGATCAGTTCTTGCTGGAGATTGGTGGTTCAGCAGGTGACCATTCTGTTGGGTGAGTTGTGTGAAAGGTCTTGTCATGGTTTTCCCCTTTGTAGTACCATGGTGGTATTTCGGGGCATGGTGACATGTGTGGAATCGTGTCTTGTGGGTAAAGTTGTATACCTCTGGCTAGAGTAAAACTATTCGAATAGCTATGCTCACGGTTAATGAGGCCTAGCAATGTTTTCTGTGATTAGTCCCACACTACTCATTAATGGTGATAAATGATAGAACTTGATAGCTCTAGTTTGGAGAGTTGTGGTTTGGGCCTGAACTGCATTGGAGCGCGGTTCAATGGTTGATTCAATACTGATTAATAATTAAACTACACTATTTTCAATGCTTTTAAATGTAAATGTTTTAAATGTGATTTTACGCAAATAAGCCATATTATGTCTTTCCTTCGGATTCCTGTTGCCTTATATTGCATTGCCTAGTGTGGCTTGTTGAGTCTGGTGGGTGGTACTCAGTCTTGCATTACTGCAATCATCAGAGTGTAGCTTAACGAGGAGGAGAAGTTTGGTGTTTGGCTTATACCCCAGTTGAGCTGCCTATGGCTTGGTGCTGAAGCTACGCTAGTTGCCGTTCCGCTACTGTTTTCTTCTGTGTGAGGACTAAGTGTCTCTGTTGTAAGTATTTATCGTTATATCGTTTTGGTTATGTTTATCAAATTGTCGATTTGTATACCTCGGCTGATTCCTGGATGAGGGTTTATTGCACAAATTAGCTTTGGAAATTCTGGTGAATTTCTGGGTGTGACAAGTTGGTATCATAGCCAATCTTGACTGTAGGATAAGCCAAACAGTTAAGCCCTGAAGGACATCTTTTCTAAGAAACCTATTGGCAAAAATCTTCTTGCCCTCCCTTTTCTATGTTTGATTTCTCCCTCCTTACCCCTAACTAGAGGCAACAAAAGAAGGATTACTAATTCAAATTTTTCAACATTGTTCTAGATGGCCAATAGAGAAAGTGTGTATCTTGGAGATAGTGGTTTCTCGGCAGAGCTTCGCCGCATGGCTGCCAAAATTGGATATGAGACTTTGCCAGTGTACCACCACACAATTGCCAACAACAGTACGGATTTCTGCTACAAGATCACGGTGACTCTCGACTCCAACCGAGAAGATCTCCCTCGACTCGTCTTTGCCGCCGAAGCTGATCATTTCCTGTCTGCTCGAGAGGAAGTATCTTATGAAGCTTTATGCCAGTTCCGTCATCACTTCAATATTGCTCTGGCAAATACAGAGTACCACTATCATCCCTCTCACAGTTGGTCAGGTCTGCAGAATGGTTGTGAAAATACTTGGTATGAAGACAATATGGTGATAGTGCACATGAGGACGATGCTACATTATTTGGATGACCTTCACGCCAATTACCAAGAAAGAACTAGAATCCAGATTCATGCACAGCAAATGAAGATCGATATGCTGCAGAGACAAGTGTATCAACTAACCCAACAGAACTAGGAGCTATGTCACAAAAGGATCCGAGAATTGGAAAATGAGCTCAAGGAACTGAAAGAAGAAGCTGATGCCCCTCAGCCGAAGAAGTTAAAGAGGCTCTCCGATTACCTTCCTAAAGCCTAAGCTGCACCCTCAAGATTAGTTTTCACGTTTAGTTTAGTCACGTGTGTTAGCTTGATTGTTAGTGTGCTGGTGTTTGCTCCTTTTGTGCTTGTGTGCTTGGGTAGTGTATGGCGTATGTCAGGTGGTGATATGGCCATACTAGTTTGGTAGTGTAATAATCAACACTCTACATTCATTACAGTTCAGTAATAATTTAAATATTTAGTAAAGAAGATGTTTCTCTCTCTTTGCTTTATACCTTCTCTTCCCATTGATTTCTCCACCACAGATAGACAGTTTATACATGTGATATGAAGGAAGAGATTATGATGGATTCAGCTTTTGGTCAGTAATAACCACAATCATGACCTCTGTTCAGCCCAAGATATCCAAACTCGGTTTTGTCGTAAACCCTGGTTAACCAAGAGCCTTGACAGAAGTGGGAGGTTTCCGAGTAAACTTGGCAATGAACGGGGCGTCTCTGACTCCCTTGCAGAAGGCGGTGATGACGACCTCATCCTTGATCATTGGGATTGAATTTCTCTTCTTAGAAAACCTCTTGATAAAATCACAAAGAGACTCGTTCTTCCATTGATGCAATTGATACAGATCGTACTCGGAAGATGGCCTCTCATAAGTTCCCTGGAAATTGGCGATGAAACGTTCGCAGAGTTCTCCCTAGGAGCCGATTGACCCCTTTGGATGTCTTGTTAGCCATGTCCTCGCCCAGTCGGCTAGAGCAACTGGGAGGTAGTTAGCCATGGCCTTGTGATCTCCTCCAGTAGCTCGGATCGCTAGAGTATGAACTGTGAGCCAGGACTTAGGGTTGGTCTACCCATCATATTTTTCAATTCCAGTTGGCTTGAAACCTAATGGCCAGTCAACTTCTTGTAGCTCATGGGTGAAGGCCGGTACTCCTTCATCTGCATGAGGACTCCGACTCCGACTACGGCGGTGAAACCGCTCGTGGTGGAGTCTGAAGCACTCATTCTCATCTTTAAATCAGCGACGCTGGTCTTCCTCGCATTCGCGGAGTCGTGCATTGATGTCTTGCTGGAGATCACATTATAGTCAGCCTCAGACATCCTGATTGTCCCGACGGTCATCTTGATGTCGGCGCCACCGGTAGTTATTGTGGTTGCCGAGTGACGTGTGGCGTGACTCCGTGTGCAGCTGACTGGAGCCGGCCACTTGACGTCACGTTGAGGCAGATGAGACCGCCGTTGGAGAAGCCGACCTATTGGTCGGAATGAGAGTATCGCCCGACTATTGATGCTGCTGGCATGCAGCAGCGGTAATCATGGCTTTAATCCTTGCTATCGTCAGGATGGCCTAGTGATCAGGCCCAAACTGCAATGTATCCAGTAGAGTTGCAGCAGCCACAACGTTCTGTTGAGGAGTTACGAAAACATCGTGGTCGCCGACTCGGGTTTGGAGGATCTCCCTTTGAGCAGTGCGCCCAGCATTGCACAAATTGTCGTTGTGAGCATCACGCTCAGCCTGCAGGTGTCTTGCATATTCCTCCTGTTTTTCTCGTAGTCGGCGGGCCTCCTCCTCTTGTTGATCGCATAGTCGGCATGCCTCTTGACTAGGCGTCGAGCCCTTGGATGCCATGAAGACATCGTGTGGTGGAGAGAAGCTTGCCAAACTGCTGGCCGACTTAGAGTCGGAATTAGAGTAGTTGATGGGAGTAATAACGACTCTGACCTCCCTAGATCCGATCTCAAGCAGCTCTGGGCCATGTCCGAGTCAAGCTCCAGGGGATCCGTCTACCGCATCAGATGTTGATTGAGAATATTCCACAACATCGCCGAGTGCCGAAAACGGAGATTGACGATCTCCAAATCCTCTCTTATCCTGATCTCGCGGGCTCGAGGCCGAGTCCGAGTCGAACACTGAAAGAAAGAGTTGTCCCGAGACCCAGGCATGTTGATGATTGCCGTAGCATGTCGACGAGGGTCGCTACCGCGTTACGTGGGCCAACCAGCACGGAGTCGGCTTGGTTCCTGGCTGATCGGATTGGATCCAAGTCAGACAGAGTGAGGTTGCCGAACTTGGTCGGCCGACAAGTCAAACTCCTGAAGGTGATTGTTTGCCCGGGGAAGAAGTTGATGCCGCTCGACTCCGATGGTTGAATCCATCAGCTTGTTGAAGATACCAACACAAAACGATCTTGTCGATGGCCCCTACCTAGCGTGCCAATGTCGATGTTTTACACCGCAAGAGAATGATGGGGCTACTCGTGAGACCTAAACTTGATGGACTGCAAGTAACATGGAACAATTTATACTGGTTCAGCCCTCGAGATGTGGTAATACCCTACGTCCAGTTGTGTTATGCCTTTGAATTTCTGGAGTGAAGATGTACTATATCTAAGTGATTACCTGATCTACCCTCAGGGGGCGCCCTACCTCTCCTTAACAGCCATACCGGGGGATAGATACAGAAAATAAAAAAAGTAGGTTTTCCTAGTCGGACCCCGACCAAGGGATTTCCTTCTAGGAATACAACGTACCCAACTAGGACTATAACAGCCCACTTTTGTTTTGGTGCATAAAACCGTTTTCCATCTGCATGCTCTTCATTCATCTTTCATGCATGAAAAAACCCAGCCTTTCCCCAAGTTTCTTTCGGTTGGAAGCATGCTGCCCCAATCGGACCATCCTCTTGGGGATTGGACGGTCCGAATCCTTCCCATCGACCAGACGGCCTCCGATCGGACCAGCCGCCATCCCCGATCGGACCCTTCGCCGGCGCCCGCACTTGCTCGCCGCCCGGCTCTCTGTTTCTCGACGTCCGCGCCCTTTTCTCTTGCCCGGGGACTTGGCTCTCTCCCGAGCTCGCGCCCGGACTCTGCTTCCGAGCTCGCGCCCGGACTCTCTCTCCTGACCTCGAGCTCGCGCCCGCGCCATCGTCCCAACCCCGACCTCGCGCCCGCGCCCTCGCTCTCCCAGGCCTCGCGCCCGCGCCCTCGCCTTGTGCCCGCGCCCCTCTCGCTCTCCGACCCGCGCCCGCCCTCGCCTGTTTTTCCTCTCGAGTCCTGCCCTTTCTCGCGAGCCCGCGCCCGCGCTCCCTCTCTCCCGAGCTCGCGCACGCGCCCTCTCTCGCGCCGCGCCCTTTTTCTCTCGCGCCCGCGCCCTCTCTCGCGAGCCCGCGCCAGTCAGCTGGCTTTTTACTCCGCCTATGTTGTCATCGGCTTCTAGCTGATGCTCAAGTATGCGAATGCTATCGGCAATCGGCCGGTTTGCTTCTCACTTATAACATCATCGGCTTTGTAATCAATCTGTATCGGCGATTGGTTTCGGCGTCAACCCAGAGACAGTCCTGAAGTGTGAATCTTCGACACGTGATGCTATCTGTTGTGCTCTGTCCTCCATCGTCCAAACGAGATCACGCCAGGATCTCTCTCCGCCCGTGCGGCTCGACCAGGTGGCTTCCTCTGCGCGCCCTAGACCACGTGAGAGGGAGAGGCAGAGCCGCCTTGGGACCTCGCGAGATACCCCCGACAGCCTCAGCAGCGCCCTGCCCTGTCCCATCTGTCTGCTGCACGCTTGCCCGCGTGCACGCCATCGCGAGACCGTGGAGCAGAGCAGCGCCCCTCCCCTCTCCTCTCCTTCCCTGCCTTCCTTTTAACCAAGCCTATGCCCTCCTGCCTCCCCAGCTCGCCCTCTTTCTCACGCACCCAAGGACCCAGGTGATTGCCCCTTGGTTCGCTGAGAACGTGAGGTGCCGCCCACGGCGCCAGCGAGCACACGCTTTTCGTCTGAGAGCTCCGGTGAGTTTTACCTTGTCTCAGCTGTGTCACCACGCGTTCTTGCCCGACCTAACTCCGTTTTCATCCTCGGCAAGCAGCAGGCACCACCGCAGCCCCATCGCGTTTTGCAACGCCGACCGGGTGCCGCCGTGACCTTCCAAGCCGCTGAACTGCGCCCTGGTGAGTTAGCGCTGTCCTGCCGTTCACCATCTTCCCTTCACTCTTTGAGCCATCTATACACTTGTCTGCAGCCTCCATCACGAGCGACCCTGTTGCCGAGCCGACCACCACCTCAACGTCGCACCCCACAGCCTGCACTCTTCGGTGAGCTTCTGTTTCTGCATGTACTTCCTTTTTATTCCTGGGAGGCCACTAGTTCTCCCCACGTCCTTGGCTTGGCCTGTCCTGCCATTGTTTTGCCATCCACCCAAGCGTCACCACCGTGGCCGCATGTGTGGATGAGGCTCCATCGGAGCATGGCCGCATGTAGTAGAGCCTTCGATCTTGCATGCAGGACCCCTAGGGCTTCCCCACACCCCTGCATCACTAGCCTTTCACTAGAGCATGAGAGGACAGAGGTAGACAAGCCGTGCATTAGCTTGGCTTTTCATCAAACACCTAAGGTGCGCTTGTGTTTGAGTGACTAGCAGCCACCCCCTTCAGCCCCATGCAAGCCGGGTTGGCCCCTCTAGCGTCAGAGCAGGATAAAAACCCGAGTAGAGTAGCTGCTGTCGTTTTCCCGTTTTTGCCGGTTATCGTTAACGTGCGAAGATGTGTAGTTTGCTCGTGCGAAGACATCGTTTTTGGACCGAGGCGTTCGCCACTACCGAAGCCTTCCCGTAGGTTCCACCTGTACATCCAGTGACTCCTAGGCCCTAGAAACCCTCCACGCCCCCAAATGCCTTAGATTAAAACTTCACGCCCGGTGGATTTCACGTGTTAGGCCATTTTAGTGACGTGTGAGCGTGCGCGATTAATATCCTAGCAAGTTGGAGAATATCCACTTTTGGGAGTTGTCCTTAGGTTCACAGCAGCACACATGTAGGTTTCGTACCATAAAAATGCCCTAGAACGAAAACGTCTCAAATAGACCACCCGTTAGTCGGTAGAATGTTTTCAGCCGTTTCTGCAGTTCGGTCGAGCGAAAACGCTGTTTCTCATTTATTTTTCGATTTTAGGACAGAGCAGACTTCGTTTAGCCGTATCTCCCTCATACGAACTCGGATTCAAGCGATTCTTTTTCCTAAATTCATCTAAAATCACTTGCATATTCTGGCAAAAATATTTGTACTTCCTGTTCTGTTAAATATTTTGCCTGTTGTTTTCATTGCATTCGTTTGGTATTCTCGTAGAACACGACGTTGTTGACCCGGTTGTGGAAGGATCAGAAGAGTTCCAAGAAGTCCAGAACAAGGCAAGCACCCCCTTGATCAATTGCTCCTATATTTTCAAACTTAAGCAAACTATATTGTTTGCAAACTATTATGCATGCGATGTTTTACTTGAAAATGTGTGGGAATCTTGGGTAGTTAACTCTTGTTGCATATGCCCTATCCTTGTTACTTGAGTATCATGAATTCCTTGTCACTTATGTTGCCACTGAAAATTTGGGTTCATGTGGTTGGGAAGATGTCAATAGGTTATGCTTAGTTGCTTTTTAATCAAGGCTACTTGTTACTTGATTTTGGGATGTTGGAAAAAGAAGCATTTGCGAAATTATGGAAATGAACAGTGGTATTCTTCCCCTGTGCTCTTGGTGGAAAACAAAACTGAAAACAAGCTTTTGGACTTGGGCGAGTGGATGTAGTGTTCGGTGCCTTGTTGTGGTATCGATTAGGTGGTTGTCTCGCCCGGGTCACTAAGACCGATTCTATGGTGTAGCTAGAACCAAGAAGCACAGTGCAACCACATGTGGCTCTGTGGGAGTTCCTAGCTTAGTATATTGTTGATACCTAGCAATAGACCCGCCGGTGGTAGTTGTAGGTCATTATTGTTGACATTGGGATAGTGCGGGTTATGGTTTTGTCCATACCCGAAGTACCTTGATTATTGTTCAAGGGTGACCAGCACATCGTATGAGCCTTGGGGATTTTGGGAGGCCTCCCAACTCCCTAGGGATGGATCATAAGCGCGGGATATTGCTAGGTCAACGGTTGGAAAGGCTTTGTCATTGATGGTGTGAGCCTCCTGTGTGGTAGCTCATGTTGTCCTTGTCATGTGGGTACAGTTGTACACACTCTTGAGAGTTAAAACTATTTGAATAGCCGTGTCCTCGTTATGGACGACTTGGGAAATTCTCCACCGTAGTAGTTTAATTTTTGGGAACTGTTTTGGGGAAAGATTTTGGTGCGAACGGGAGTTCGCTGGGATGGTTGTGCAGCGTGTTGCCACTGTTGGCTGGCATGGGCAGGAGCCCATATGGTTGGAAACACTTGGGGGTTGATGCTTATATACTTGTTTGCTGTGGTAGCTTGATTTTACAAAAATTGCGTTGCAAAACCGCAATGTTTCGCTATGTATATTATGATTTATGCAAAACTGCAGGACCTGAACCATTCCTTGTTTATCTTCGGCATATTATGGAATACCATTGCAAACACTATAAGTCTTGCGGAGTACGTATTGTACTCACACACGCTTGTGTGACTTCTTTTTTTTAGAGATGTTGAGGAGGACCCGACAATCGGGTACTTCTAATGCAGCGGTTTTGGAGACGACGACGACGGTGCTTACTAGGGCTTACCGGTTGGTTGCTTGTGGGCGGGCAGAGGCATACTTGCTGGTTTTTGGTGCCTCTATTATCTTGTTTCCGCTGTTGAACTCTTTGTTAATTTGCTGTTCTATTTGGCCGGTCGGCCTCTATGTAACCGCTAAAGTCTAGACTCTTGTACGACTTATGTTTGGTCCGCTGTGAGCTGAACCTGTGATGTATGGATTATGATGCCAATGTTGAATGTGTGTGCTAGCAATTGATCGTGGGACTAGCACGGTACACACATAGGGTTCGGGGTCAAACCCGGGTCCGACAAGGACTATATCCTTTCCTTGTCATACAAGGTATTGTATGCTGAATCCTATTGTATCCCTAATTACAAGGTTAGGCCCATCCTCTGTCTGAGTGGCCCATATGCTTCTCATGAGGTACCCGGGGGTCACGGCCTCCACATAAACCCAGATGAAAGTGATGATATTCTAGAGCTGGACGAGAGAGCCACTAAAATGGAGCGGATTGAGCTGATGGAGGCCACTGTCAAAGCTTCGAGCCAAGTCTAGGTATGCGACTCAGCTGACTATAACTTCAACTTCGTGTTGGTTGTTTGATCTTGTAGGTGTCTAGCGATGATTTGCATTATTTGATAATAATCTTGCTTTGCAAAAAATTGTTGAACTGTTTGAGAAGATGAGTCAGGCACTCGCCCGGCTCACTCCTCAGATCTCTTAATTTACCCTTGCTCCAGCCCAAGAAGAACGAGCTGGAGCGAACTAGTAAGGAGAGCGAGGCCTGGCTAAGGGATTCAGTCAACAAGCTGTGGGACGAGTAGTGGGAGAAAATTGGGACCATCAGAGGTATACCTCCCTTCACCCGAGTAGCTCCAGGTATCCCTAGTATGTTTCTGATCTTCAAACTTGCTTGGTTGTAGCTCATGAGACAAACCTCCACACTCAGTCCCTGGAGATTGAACGCCTGAAGAAAGAGCTGAAAGAGCTCGAAAAGGCGAAATCCATGGCAGACGCCGAGTTTGCAAGTAAGTCACATGTCTGCTTTTAAACTTTAGTCGACTAGATAACCAAGTTTCCACATATCCTTTCTTTGGATGGGTAGCCTTCAAGACCAACGTGCAAACACAATTCAGCTCCTTCTGCGAGGAAATAAAGGCAATAGAGAACTCGTGGAGTGCCGTAGTGGACTCGGTGAAGTCTCTGTTGGAAATTATGTAGCGGGGTCAAGCTGGATCCAGCTCAAGTACTCTCTCCTAGGTGCTACAACGACTTCGAGACATTCCGGCGATCTTGAAAGAATTTGCCACAAAGCATGCCACCTTGGGGATCTCCCAAGCCCTTGTGATGACCAAGTCTCTGTATCTCAGAGTGGATGTTGAGGTGGTCGGCGAGGAGTTTGCTGAGGGCACCACTTCGGAGCAGGGTCTCGAGTTGATCAACCAGACGAGGCCCACTGGACAAGCAATAGCCGAAGATCTGCCACTGTAATTGCTTTGCCCATAAAACAAACTCTTCTGAGCTGTCTATGTATGAGAAAAATAATAATGATCTGTATATATTGTAAATGCTTTTGTTTGTTGTAAAATCTGTCCGAGTGCATGCTTTATTGTAGCCATCATTAGTTTACCCGACTAGCCAATCTGCATCGAGTGTTAAGCACCAACTTAAAAATGTTTATCCCACAAGTCCATACTCGGCAAGAGTTAGCGTGATCGTTATAAAACTTCATGAGTTGGATAAGACAGACTCGAACTCTAGCAATAACAGAAGATGTGTTATCATCATGTAGTCCCCCGACTCACTACTCGGTTGAAACAATCGACGTAGTAAGCCAGAATAAAAAAACTATATTTATTTTTATGAATTGAGTACAATGTTCAGGTATAGAAAAGACATAGATGTTCTCTGTTCCATGAGTTGTTGATTAGGGCGCCGTCCTCTATCTTTAATCGGTAAGCACTCGGACATGTCATCTCAGCGATAATGAACGACCCCTCCCATATGGGAGATAATTTGTACTTGTCTTTGGTGGTTTATATTTTTCTCAAAATGAGATCTCCCACCGAAAAGGCGCGGCCACAAACATTATGACTATGATAACGATGCAGGCCTTGAAGATATCTTGTCGACTGTATAGTTGCGACGTTCCTTGCTTCTTCCAACTAATCAAGCTCGACCAGTCGGTCTTCGTTTGACTTGTCTTTTGACTGGGCCCGGACTCACAGAGAGCCAAACTCCAACTCGGTTGGTAGCATAGCCTCAGCACCGTAGACTAGGAAGAAAGGGGTTTGCCCTGTTGCCTGACGGACCGTGGTTCATAGAGACTAGAGAACAAATGGGAGTTCTTGCACCCACCACCTTGCAGAAGATCATAGTCGATCAAACACCCTAGCCTTGATACCTTGTAAAACCATGTCGTTTGCATGCTCAATCTACCCATTGCTCTGTGGGTGAGCCACAGAAGCATAACAGATCTTGATGCCGAAGTCGTCATAGAAATCTTGAAAGACGTCGCCCGTGAACTGAGTGCCGTTGTCCGTTATGAAGCGATTGGGAACTCCACACTGGTAAATAATACCCATGATGAAGTCTTTTGCCCTAGCTGTGATGATGGTAACAACGAGTTTTACCTCAATCCACTTTGTGAACTTGTCCACTGTGACAAACAAGTGTGTGAACCCTCTTGGCACTTTTTTGAATGGCCCAACCATGTCGAGCCCCCAGACTGTAAAGGGCCAAGATATTGGGATTGTCTGTAACTCTTGAGCTGGTAGCTGTGTTTGCCGAGCAAAGAATTGGCATTCCTCACATGCCCAAACTATGTCTTAGCGTTAGTAATTGTAGTTGGCCAGAAGAAACCTTGCTTGTAAGCCTTTCCAACTAACGTCCTTGATGTGGTGTGATTCCCACAGATGCTTGAGTGGATTGATTATAGAATCTGCTTGCCCTCCTGTTGTCACCGAAAATTACCAACAGCGTTGAGAACGAGCTGATGATTTGGTTCGATGCACTAGACACGCGAAGGCCTAGGAGATTTGCTTAACTCCAGTGCAGGTCCTAAATTCGAGGTTCGTAGGCGTGCCAGTCAATTTGACCCTGCAATTGACAAGGAGAGAAATATTAGACCAGTGAGCCAATCGGCTGGAAGCCGATTTGGACTCGTTTCATCGGCCGATAGCCGATATAAACTGTAGCACTTATGCATCGACTGGAAGCCGATGATGGCATAAATAAGCAAAATAAATAAATCTCTTGTGCATCGGCTAGGAAATCGATAATAATATAAATAAATAAATCAGCTAACTACCAATAAAACATGTACATCGGCTGGAAAACCGATGATAGTGCAGATACATAAAATAAAGGTAATGCAGTCGGCTATGTTTAGTAAAATATAACTTATCGGCTAGGCACTCCGATAAAACATTGCATGAACACCCATCGGATCATCAAGGATAAATCTATCATTATCAATCTAGTAGGTCAAACTTAACTGATGCAGCACATATTAATAATGATAAAAGAACCTCAGTGAGCCGATAGATCTAATGCAATTGTGATGTAATATATGATAACTTATTGGCTATACACCCCGATAAGACGCTTGCATAAAATCTATCAACCTAGCAGGAAAAGCTTATCACAGACAGTTTAGTAGGTCGGACCTAACCGATGCAGCACAAACTGATGAAAAATTACCCCCAATAAGCTAATAAAATCTGTGCACGCGTGATGTGATATACCTACTCAGACTATGAGATCAAACTTAACTAATGCAGCCGTAGATAGAACAGATATATCGTGATAAGCCGATTACCGTAGATCGACTAGAATATCAGACCTAACAGAGGAAGTCCTAGCTGATACGATAATCGGGGTAACGAGACTTACCCTCTCATAGGAGGTCGAACTTAACCGATGTAGCCCGGCTCGAGAAGCAAGAACCCGTTGAAAAGGGTGGTGATGCACCGAATTTGTATTGATCGGTGTGATGATTTAGAAGGTACCCGGGCATACGTATTTATACCCCAAGTTGATACAAGTCCTTATTGGACACGACACACGATTTCCTAATTACAGAAGGAAAACACTAATAAGACCCGATCGGACACGAGATCAGGTTTCCTAAAGGAAAGAAATACTAACATTGCCTAATTAATAGATAAGAAATTAACTGCTTTTCCGTGGTCTTCACAATCCCTTCCCAAACTCGGCTTCCTCTGGATTAATCCCCACTAATTGACTGTGATTTCTTCCTTAACCGAATCTGATAAAGAATCATACCAAATTTTGGCATTAACACCTCCTTAGGTGTGACACAGCGCATGAGGACTCCGGATGCGCTTCGACGATAAAGGTCTTCTCTGACTATGAGAAAGCATTTGCTTTGACGCTTGACTCGCTTGGCTTCGCTGCGGTCTTCCGGGAGCTCGTCTTCCAATAGGAATCGGATGATTGGAGTCTGTCAGTCTTGAGAGATGATTAGCACTTTCCTTGGTTATGGGGTAGGTTCAGTCCCCAACTGCTTGGGATTAGGTTTGTTTTTGACTGATGGTTCCAGTAATTGCTCAACAAGAACTCTAGCTGGGACCACTTCTCGCTTGGATCCCATGTTGGCTAGCTCGTCTGCGGCTTCATTGTATTGGTGCAAAACGTGTGTAATTTCTAGCCCGTCAAGCTTGTTCTCTAGCTGCTTGACAGTATGTCGCCATGTTGTCGTCCAGGCATGTCTAGTCTTTCATGATTTGGTTCACCATGAGTTGGGAATCTCTGTGAACTACCAACCATCGAATACCGAGCGATGTGGCAATGTGGATCCCGTGGATGAGTGCTTCGTACTCGGTGACATTGCTAGATGTGGAAAGTGTATTTGAAGGACGTATTTGAGTTTTTCTCCATTGGACAATGTTAGAACGACGCCAGCTCCTGCTCCGCTGATCCGTAGAGAACCGTCGAAGTACATTGTCTAGTATTCAAGCTTGTCCGTTAGTGTAGCTGTCTGAACTTCCATCCACTTGGCCACAAAGTTGGCAAGGGCTTGAGATTTGATGTTGTCCATGGTTGAAAGACAATGTCAAATGCCATCAACTTGAGTGCCCATTTAGCGATTTGGCAAGTGGCTTTGCGATTATGTAGAACATCCCCGAGTAGGAACGATGTGACGATTGTGACTTGATGCAACTGGAAATAGTGCACCAACTTCCGGACAGTTATAAGCAATCCATATAGCAACTTCTATACTTGGGGGTATCACATCTTGGATTCACCTAGAACTTCGCTGACAAAGTAAACTGGCCTTTGAACTTTTTGTATATGTCCTGGCTCTGCCCGCTCGACAACCAAGACTGTGCTAACTACCTGAGTAGTTGCCACTAGATACAACATAAGTGGTTCCTGGGGCATTAGTGAGGCCAACACGGGTGGTGATGTAAGAAACTTCTTGAAGTCTTCAAAGGCTTGTTGGGCTTCGGGTGTCCATTGAAAATTGTCAATCTTCTTTAGTAGTTTGAAAAAGGGGATGCTTAGTTCGCCAAGTCGGGAAACAAATCAGCTGAGTGCCACCATGCAGCCAGTCAGCTTTTGTATGTCCTTCTGGCTAGTCGGGGGGGGCATGTTCATGATTGCGTTGATTTTCTCTGGATTCGCCTCTATGCCATGTTGTGAAATGATGAAACCGAGTAGTTTTCCCGAAGGTACTCCAAAGAAACACTTTTCCGGGTTTAGCTTCATTTTGAATCCTCGAAGGCTTTGAAAATTTTCTTCTATGTCGGTGATAAGGTTTTCCTTGATTTTGGTCTTGATTACCACATCATCGACATATGCCTCCACGTTGCGCCCGAGTTGTGTGTGAAGACACCACTGGATGGCACGTTGATACGTTGCGCAAGCGTTTTTCAACCCGAATGGCATAGTGACATAGCAGTATGCTCTGAATGGCATGATAAAAGAAGTCTTCAGGCAGTCCTCCTCCTTTAGGCTGATTTGATGGTATCCTGAATAGCAGTTGAGAAAGCTGAGTAAGTCACATCCCATTGTTGAATCGACCACCGGATGTATCCTGGGTAGACCAAATGGATCTTTGGGACACGCCTTGTTTAAGTCGGTATAGTTGACGCACATGTGCCATTTCTAGATCTTCTTTCAGACCAGGACTGGGTTTGCCAGCCTATCCTGGTGGTAGACCACCTTGATGAACCCGGCTACCAGGAGCTTGGTTATCTCCTCGTGGATAACATCTTTGCGGTCTTGTGCGAAGAGCCGTAGTCATTGTTTGACTGGTTTGGCATCCGATTTAATGTTTAGGGAATGCTTGATCAACTCCCTAGGTACACCAGGCATGTCGGAAGGTTTACATGCAAATATGTCTCTGTTCGCCCAGAGGAAGGTGACGAGCTCATCTTCTTATTTGGGGCCGAGTCCGGTCCCGATAAGCGCAGTCTTGGTGGGGTCAAAAGGGTACAAGGGATCTTTTTTGTCTCTGAGTCCACTGAAATTCCTGAGTTGGCTGCTTTTTTCGCCGGGACATGGTCATCCTCCTTTGAAGTTGTTGCGGCTAGTTGGATATTGCATCTTCTGACTGTTGCTTCATGTGACTGGCCCAACTCGCAACTCTCCTTATCGCAGGTGAAAGCTTGCTTGACGTCGCTGCATAGAGAGAGAACTCCCACTGGACCAGGCATCTTGAGCATCATGTAAGTATAATGGGGTACCTGTTGACGCCGAAAACCGCCGGGTGTGCCGAAAAGCTTGCTGACGATCTGGTTCGGCGCCTAGAGACACGCGAAGGCCTGGGAGATCTGCTTAGCTCCAGTGCAGGTCCTAAAATATTTGAGGTTCGCGGGCGTGCCAGTCAATTTGACCCAGCAATTGACAAGGAGATGAAGAAATTAGATTACTGATCCAATCGGCCAGCAAGCCGATACGGATTCCTTCCAGCCGATGCCGCTATGCTCGTGCCCGGGCCTCTGCCTGTACTCACGCCCGGGTCTCGTGCTCGCGTCCGGGTCCTTGTTGGTCCTCGTGCCCGGATCGGCAGCAATTGCACAATCGGCTATCGGCCGATACGGGTTGATATAGACTCCTCGTAGCCGATAGCCGATGGCACCTGTGTATCGGCTAGGAAACCGATAGTGCTATGAGCAAATAGACAAGATGTCAGTATAACATGTGCATCGGCTAGGAGCCGATTATCAATAGATAAGCAAAATAGTAAGCCAGCCGACTGCCGAGGAAACACATATGCATCGGCTAGAAAACCGATGATAATATAGATGACCAAAACAGTATGGATAATACAGTCGGCTTTATAAAAAGATAACCTATCGGCTAAGCACTCCGATAGAACGTCGCATATACACCGATCAGCCCGACAAGGATAAATCTATTATTATCGATCTAGTAGTTCAAACCTAACTGATGCAGCACAGATCGATAATAGTAAAGGAACCTCAACGAGCCGATAGACCTAATGCAACTGTGATGAAAATAACTTACCGGCTATACATTCCGATAAGACGCTTGCGCAAAAACCATCAGCCTAGCAGGAACGATTTATCGCTGGCAGTTCAGTAGGTCGGACCCAACCGATGCAGCACGAACTGATGATAAATCGCCCCCAGTAAACTGATAAGATCTACGCACGCGTGATGTGGTGTACCTGATCGGCCTAAGAGGTCGGACCGAACCGATGCAGCCGTAGACAGGGCAGATACACCTGGGTAAGGGGTGACGAGTCTTACCCTCTCGCAGGAGTTCGGACCTAACCGATGCAGCCCCGCTCGAGAAGCAAGAACCCGTCGAAAGGTTGCGATGCGCCGAAGTTTAATTGATCGATTGATCGTTTTACAAGTCCCCGGCATACGTATATACACCCCGAGTTACAAGAGTCCTTATAGACACGTAACAAGACTTTCCTAACTAGAAAAGGAAAACTAACAGACCTGATCGGACAAGAGATCAGGTTTCCTAAAAGATAAAACTATCTAATAGATAAGATAATTAACTGCCATAGCGTGGTCTTCACGATTCCTTCCCGAATCCGGCTTCTTCTGGATTAGCTCCCAACGGCTGATATCACTTCTTTCCTTAACCAAGTCCGACGCGAATCGTACCAAATTTTGGCGTTAACACATGCCCCCAATTTCGGAGTTTGTTATCAAACTTCGAAATTCTTCTTCTGTTTGGGCCTCATCATTCCTTCCTGGCCTCCTGAAATCGGCTTTCATGAACCGATACCTTCTGTACTAGGTGTGCTAGGCTCTTGAAGTCTTCTGATGAAAATTTTTCCTTGATCGGAGCCACCAAACCTTGGAATGCTAACTCGGCCAGCTGTGCATCATCCAGACTTAAACTATAACATCGGCTTCTAACATCACGAAACCGCTGGATATATTCTGCGACTGATTCCTCCGGCTTCTGTATTACCGATGTTAAGTCTATCAAGCTCATCTCCTGACTCCCTATAAAGAAATACTTGTGGAATCGCTTTTCCAGATCGGCCCAACCTCGAACTGAGTTAGATGACAATGAAGAAAACCATGTAAAGGCCGATCCGGATAATGATAACGGGAAGAGTCTAACTCTCAAAGCTTCTACAGCTGATGCTTCTCCGCACTGCGCCAAGAATCGGCTGACATGCTCCACTGTAGACACATCATCTTGCCCTGAGAATTTGGAGAAGTCTGGCACTTTGTATCGGCGCGGCAACGGAACTCTATCAAACCAATCTAGATATGGATGCCGATACATAAACATTTCCTCCTTCGGTCTTAGACCGAATTGTTCTTTCATCACCTCTGTGATTCTTGCCGATAAATTGTCTTCTCTTGGATCTTCACCGTAATGACGCAGAGGTGGAGTTGGTAGCCGATTCTGATTCTGATATTCCCTCGGATAGTTGTACTCAGGAACAGCTTCTGGATAACTCTGTTGATGCCCCCCATAGTACGCAGTTTGATATCCTTGAGGAATCCCATCTTGTTGCCCCCCGGGTATTTGAATCGGCTCTACTGCCTTCTTGATCAAGCTCTGTAATGTGTTCACCAATACCCCAGATTGATCAGTCAACGCATGATGAACTGCTTCATTAAACATGTCTTGGATCGGCTTCTGTGAACTTGTAGGCGATATATGACTCGATTCGTCAATAAAAACAGGTTTTGGAAATTGCGACTTCTGAATCGGCCCTTGATCTGTCATACCAAAGGATTCTAGACAAAGCTTCCGAAAATCTTCGATGTTCTGCTCCACTTGTTGTCTCTGTTCTTCGGTCAAGTCTTCCATTGTGACTGGGATTATGTTGTCTGTGCTGACCTCTTTTCCAGCCATGTTGAAGTTCTGTGTCCCACCGGGTCAAAAACGTGTTGATTCAGCCGATAGGATATACTGTGATAATATGAAGATCGTGTCCCACTGGGCGTGCCAAAAATATGTTCGCACCAAAAACCACCGGGTGTGCCAAGAAGCTTGTTGATGATCTGGTTTGATGCGATTGAACATACGAAGGCCTGGGAGATCTGCTTAGCTCCAGTGCAGGTCCTAAAATATTTGAGGTTCGTAGGTGTGCCAGTCAATTTGACCCCGTAATTGACAAGGAGATGAAGAAATTTGATTACTGATCCAATCGGCTAGAAAGCCGATACGGATTCCTTCCAGCCGATCGCCGCTATGCTCGTGCCCAAGCCCTCGCCTGTACTCGCGTTCTCGCTCCCGGGTCCTCGCTCGTGCTCGTGCCCGGGTCAGCAGCAACTGCACATCGGCTATCGGCCGATACGGACTGATGTAGGCTCCTCGTAGCCGATGGCCGATGGCTCCTGTGTATCGGCTAGGAAACCGATAGTGCTATAAACAAATAGATAAGCTGTTAGTACAACGTGTGCATCGGCTAGAAGCCGATGATAAAATAGATATGCAGGATGGTAAGCCAGCCGACTGCCGAGGAAACACATGTGCATCGGCTAGAAAACCGATGATAATATAGATGACAAACAGTAAGGATAATACAGTCGGCTTTATAAAAAGATAACCTATCGGCTAATCACTCCGATAGAACATCGCATATACACCGATCGGCTCGGCAAGGATAAATCTATTATTATCGATCTAGTAGTTCAGACCTAACTGATGCAGCACAGATCGATAATAGTAAAGGAACCTCAACAAGCCGATAAACCTAATGCAACTGTGATGTAATGAGATAACTTACCGGCTATACATTCCGATAAGACGCTTGCACAAAGGCTATCAGCCTAACAGGAATAATTTATCGCTAGCAGTTTAGTAGGTCGGACCCAACCGATGCAGCACAAACTGATGATAAACTACCCCCGATAAACTGATAAAAACTATGCACGCGTGATGTGATATACCTGACCAGCCTAAGAGGTCGGACCGAACCGATGCAGCCGTAGACAGATCCGATACACCGTGGTAAGCCGACTACCATATACCGACTAGAATATCGGACCTAACCGAGAAAGTCCTAGCCGATTGGTAGTCGGGGTAACGAGACTTACCCTCTCGCAGGAGTTCGGACCTAACCGATGCAGCCCCGCTCGAGAAGCAAGAACCCGTTGGTAAAGGGTGGCGATGCGCCGAATTTGATTGATCGAGAGATCGTTTACAAGGTCCCCGGGCATACGTATATATACCCCGAGTTACAAGAGTCCTTATAGGACACGTAACAAGACTTTCCTAACTAGAAAAGGAAAACTAACAGACCTGATCGGACAAGAGATCAGGTTTCCTAAAAGATAAAACTATCTAATAGATAAGATAATTAACTGCCATAGCGTGGTCTTCACGATTCCTTCCCGAATCCGGCTTCTTCTGGATTAGCTCCCAACGGCTGATATCACTTCTTTCCTTAACCAAGTCCGACGTGAATCGTACCAAATTTTGGCGTTAACAGTACCGCCATGAATTCGGCGAGTGCTGGTCGTCTAAGTCTGGCATGGCAGGCAGTTTCGAAGTTGGCGACCTCGAAGCAAATGTTTACTGTGCGAAAGTTTTCCCACATGCCGAAGGTGACCAGCAAAGTGATTTGTCCGAGTGAAGTTGAAGATAAGCCTAGGATTACCCCGTGGAAGGGAGCTGTACTCGGCCGCAACTCTGATCGAGGTATCTTCATCTCGTCGAGCGTTTTGGCAAAAAGAATATTGAGCGCACTTCCTCCGTCGATTTGAACCTTCTTCAACTTAATGCTTCTGATGACTGGGTTTAGGACGAGTGGATAGTGTCCTGGATGTGTCACTTCGTCAGGGTGATCCGCGCGGTCAAACGAGATCACCGTCTCAGTCCAGCGTAGATACTAGGGGGCATCAGTAGAGACCGAGTTTACTTCTCGAGCGGTTAGCTTCTACTTACGCTTGGACTCGTATGTTGATGGCCGTCTGAATATGTGGTTGAGCTCAACCTGGGGATCTTGGTAGTCACCGGTTGCGCCTGAGTCCGGCTTATCTTTGTCTTTCTATTCACCGGATGCTGATGCTTACTCGGAAACAAACTTTTTGAGCATGAAGCAGTTCTTGGCCGCGTGCTTCCCTTTTGGGTGGAAAGGGCATGACCCGTTTTTGACTTTTTGGTAGTCGTCCATCCTTGGGGGTCGTGGTCAGTTGCATTCAACTATTGCCACGACGTCCTCTGACTTGTACTTGCAGTTCCTAGCCTTGGATGGGCCCGCATCGTCGGTATCCTATCGCTCCTTCTGTCGGGGCTCCTTCTTATCATCACTTGCTTCGGTGACGGCGTCGGCTGAATCAGCTTACTTATTTGCCATGTCGAACAGAGCTTTGACGGAGCTAGGCGGCTTCCGAATGAATTTGGCTATGAATGGGGTGTCCTTGACTCCCTTGCGAAGGGCAGTGATGACGACCTCGTCCTTGATTTTGGGGATTGAGTTCCTCTTCTTGGAAAAGCTCTTGATGAAGTCACGAAGAGACTCGTTTTTCCTTTGATGGCACTGGTATAGATCATACTCGGAAGACGGCCTCTCATAGGTTCCTTGGAAGTTGGCCAATAGACCGCCTAGGAAGCCCCGTTAGCCACATTTGTGTCGAGTCAGCTAGGGCGACTAGCAAATAGTTTGCCATGGCCTTTTGATTGCCTCCAGCCTCACGGATTGCCAGGGTGTACACAATCAGCAAGGATTCTGGGTTGGTTTTACCATCATACTTCTCTATACCAGTGGGCTTGAAGTCGAATGGCCAGCTAACTTGTTGTAATTCATGGGTGAAGGCCGAAAC
This sequence comes from Oryza meyeriana var. granulata, assembly GCA_003991445.1. Classification (NCBI taxonomy): domain Eukaryota; kingdom Viridiplantae; phylum Streptophyta; class Magnoliopsida; order Poales; family Poaceae; genus Oryza; species Oryza meyeriana. The sequence continues at coordinate 75,549 of RYFJ01001832.1, forward strand.
TCCTTCATCCGGGTGAGGGCTTCGACACTGACTGCAATGATGAAATCGCACATGGTGGAGGCCAAAGCGTTCATGCTCGTCTTCAAGTCAGGGATGTTCATCTTCGTCGCATTATCAGCATCGAGCATTGTTGTCATGGCGATGATCCCGTCGTAGTCATCCCCGAGCATCCTAGTTATCCCGGCGCTCGTTGTGATGATACCGCCGTCGATCGTCACTGTGATGACCAAGCGATGTGCGGTGGGACTCCGAGTGGTGCTGACCAGAGCCGACTGCTCGGTGTTGTGCTGAGGTTGATGAAGTCACAGTATCTGAAGTTGTTCTGTTAGATGGTACGAATGTATCTCTAGATAGCTGTTGTTGTCGACAAGCTGCGGCGGTTATCATTGCTTTGATTCTTGCGATAGTCGGGGTAGCTTGGTAATTGGGCCCCATCTACAGGGTGTCCAAGAGTGTAGCTGCAGCCACAACGTTCTGCTGTGGAGTCACAAAGACGTCATGGCCGCGTACCCTAGTCTTGAGGATTTCTTGTTGGGCAGTCCACCCAGCCTTGCGCAGATTATCGTTGTGAGCTTCGTGCTCTGCCTGTAAGCATCATGCGTCTTCCTCCTATTGCTCATGTAGCTGACGAGCCTCCTCCTCTTGCTAGTTGCGTAGTCGGTGTGCATCCTGCCTCGGGGTTGATCCCTTCGACGTCATAAAGATTTCGCGCAATGGAGAAAAGGTCCCCAAGCTGTTGTCCGACTGGGAGTCATACTCGGAGTAGTTCAATGGTGTGATGACAACCCCAACCTCCCTGGATCCTATCTCAAGCAGCTCTGGGCCATATCCGAGTCGAATTCCAGATGATTGGTTCTGTCGCATCAGACTTGAGTTGAAGATAGTTGCGGCGTTTTTGAGTCTGAGTGGAAAGTTGATGATCTCTTCTTGCCTCAGCCCAATCTCAACCGTCTCAAGGCTGTGTCTGAGATGAACATCAGGAAGGAGAGTTGTCCCTAGACTCACAGATCTTGAAAATCACCAAAGTAAGTCACCGAAGACTGTTGTGGCATTGAGTAAGCCGACTGGCGCTGGGTCGGCCTGGTTCCTAGCCGATCAGGTCAAAACCAAGTCGGACAGGATGAGATTGCCAAGATTGTCGGCGATGAAGTGGAGGCTCCCAAAGCTGATAGCTTGCCTAGGGAAGAACTTGACGCCGTCGATTCCGGTGATGAGATCCATCAGGCTTGTTGACGATGATCTTGACAATGCCCCTACCTGGCGCGTCAACTGTCAATGCTTTGTATCGGCAATAATTATATGGGGCTATTCGCAAGACCTAAACTTGATAGATGTGAAGGAACACAAAAAGAGTTTATCTTGTTTCAGACTCTCAAGGAGAGGTAATACCCTACTTCCAGCTATTGTGTATTGCCTTCGATATTTCTCTGGTGAGATTGGTTATTGTGTATGTCGATCTTCTGATCTCCTACCCCAGGGTGCTCCTTGCCTCCCCTTATATACTGAGGAGGCAAGGTTACAAGGTAGGAATCCCAATCAGACTCAACCAAAGGATTTTCTTCTAGGAACACATCGTAACCGGCTAGGACTATATCCTTTTCCTTGTCATGCAAGGTAACATAAGCCGAGTTCTACTGTATCCCTAATTACATGATCAGGCTCATCCTCTATCTGAGTGGCCATATTGCTATTCATGAGGTACCCGGGGCCCGTGGCCTCCACACAGGCGGTCCTCTAAAGAGGGTTGCCTGCAAAAATGATTGTGGGCCTACCTGTCGATGATAAAATGAGCGAAACTAGTCTAATTATTTTAAAAACACTCATAACTAATTAAAAAAGTCTAAAATGAGTGAAACTCAATGTGTATATATATATATCTAAAAACTCATAAGTTCGGGGTGTCCAAGCATCCCATCCTTCTTGTGCTTTTCTTGATGCCAACACATAAGTCCAGCGTCCCTTGGGTTGGAATACAAACGCTTCACATGATCTTTCATAGGCACGTACCACATCACCAGTTGAGGGATTTTCTTCTTGTTATTCTCTCATGAAATAGTTTCTCCCCATCAACAACACCATTGTTTATCTCCTCCAAAGATTGGTTGCCCGATTTGTACCGACTAGCATCACATGTTGGGCACCTATCCAGCAAAGCGTGCTCTTTGCGGTACAGGATGCAATAGTTGACACAAGCATGGATGTTTTGCACACCCAGCGACAATGGATATATAAGCTTCTTCGCTTGATATGTGTTGGTTGGTAAAGAGTTGGGCTTCGGAAGCAAGTCTTTCAAGAGACCCAACGAACTATTGAAACTATTGTCGGACCAATCGTTCCTGGCTTTCAACCTCAGAAGTTCAAGAATCGAGTGCAATACTGTGTACTCCTTGCTACATCCCTTTGACTCATCATATCAAAGTTCCTTCGCTGCCTTTTGTAACATCTCAAAATTATCCAAACCTTTCGCCAACCCTATTAGCACCTCCGGTTCAGCGTGGTGCAACATCTCCATATCGAATTCATTGTTATCACTGCCACCATCAGCGTCATCCATCGCATCACGGTCAACATCCATCTCAATATTATCAAACTCATCTTGTTTATGATCAACCCCTTGATAGGAACTGGTTTTGTGGTCGCTTGTATCAGACGGACTTCTCTCTCCATGAAGGGACCAAACTGTGTAGTTCTTTACAAATCCACGCGTTTCCAAGGGTGCTCTAATCACAGATATATTTACCCATACTTTCTGGTTCTTGCAGTCAGCACAAGGACAATTTATTTCCTTTGTCTTCCTACACAAAGTGTGCGTATTGGCAGATTCAATAAATTTAGATACTCCGTCAATATATAACGGCGCAAATCTTGGAGTATTGTACATCCATGCCCGGTCCATCTATAAATTCATGTAAAAAGAAATAATTCAGAACTATTTGAAAGAAAGAAACATGCATGATGAAATTTTGGACAATTGAAAAACAATATTGTAACTATCACTCTTTCTCTCTTTTCAACCTAGAACTAGAGATGAGCATACATAAAAACTACCCATTTATATCTTTGAATATGTCAAATTTCATCATTAATGGGTGAGGATATTCCATTGCACCAATACTTCTATAAAGTTTGGTCTGATTTGAACTCCAAGTTGCAATTTTAAATTCTAGATCTAAGCATAAAAACACCATGTTTTGCAAATTAATTGCATATAATAAAAAACATAAATTTAGAAGAGAACGTCAAAACTATTGTAGGGAAACATATATCTAACCATAAAATACAAATACACCAAAGAAATCAAGTAGAAAACCTTCCACCCTATATTTTGCCTTTTTTCTGACGGCTTGTGAGGAGCAACCCGAGGTGGAAGAAGACTTATACTATGTGGTTGGGGGGGGGGGGGAGGGGTTTGCAGGCGGTCGGCTTAGTGCGCCGCCTGTGGAAGGACCTTAATAGAGGTGGCCGGCTTAGGTGGCCGCCTGCGTTAATGGCTCCATTATCACAGGCGGCCCATTTAGTGATAGTCTAGTCAACCAAAAAAATAATCTGTGGGGTCCACCAGTTAACCCAATCCCTCTTCTTCTCCCCTCCTCTCTCTATCGATCTTGTCAAGCGGTGGAGCAAGCCGAGGCAAGCGGCACTATGGAGGTCATGGGAAGGCAAATACGGCCACTTGGATAGAGGGTTGGCCTGCCCATACAGTTAAGGATATAGTAGAACTTGGCTTTATGTAACTTTGTGCGACAAGGAAAGGGATATAGTCCTAGTCGGTTACTCTATGTTTTGATAAGGAAATCCCTTGGTCGTATTTGACTGGGATTCCTACCTTGTAACCTTGACTTCTCAGTATATAAGGAGAGGCAAGGAGCCCCCTAGGGCATAACCAATCTCACCAAAGAATACAGCGAAAGCAATATGCCACAATTGGAAGTAGGGTATTACCTCACCCTGAGCACTTAAACCAGTATAAATCTTCGTGTTCTTTTGAGTCCATTGAGTTTTGATCTAACGAGTAGCCCTACATTCAATACAGCCGATATAAAATATCGACAGTTGGCACACCAGGTAGGGGATTCATCAAGATCATCGTCAACAAGCCCAATGGATCCAATCGCAGGAATTGACGGCATCAACTTCACTCCCAGACAAGCCATCAGATTCGGGAGCATCGACTTCATCGCCGACGACTTCGGGAACCTCACCCTGTCCGACTTGGTTTCGATCCGATTGGCTAGGGATCAAGCCAACTTCGCGCCAGTTGACCTACACAATGTTGCAGCTGTTTTCAACAACATGCTTCAGCAATATCCAAGATCCATGAGCCTTGGGGCAACTCTCATTCCTAGTGTTCGACTTGGACACGGTCATGAGCCGGATGGGATCAGATCTATGGGAGACGAGATCATCAATCCCCCCACTCGGACTCAACAACGCCACAACCATCTTCAACTCCAATTTGATATGGCAAACCCAATCACCTGGAATTCAACTCAGATACGGCCTAGAGCCGATCGAGATTGGGTCTAGGGAGGTTGGAGTCATCATTACGCCACTGCACTACTTGGACTCCGACTCTCAGTCAGAGAGCAGCTCGGGAAGCTTCTCCCCTCCACGCGAGATCTTCATGGCGTCCAAGGAATCTACTCCAACTCAAGATGCACACCGACTGCATGAATAGCAAGAGGAAGAGGCTTGCCAACTGCGTGAGCAAAAGAAGGAAGAAGAATAATGTCTACAAGCTCAACGGGAGGCCTGCAATTGCGAGCTACGCAAGACTGGGCAGCTAGAACAGCAAGAAATCTACCAAACCAGAGTGGACGACCATGATGTTTTCGTCACTCCACAAAAGAACGTTGTGGTTGCGGCAATACTCGTAGATACCCTACAGTTGGGACCTAATCACTAGGCAACACCAACTATAGCCAGGATTAAAGCTATGATAACAGCAGCAGCAGCGCAACAACGCTAGCAATCTAGTGACACGCTTATCCCTTCCAGCAAGAAGAGTTCAGATGTTGCAACATCATAAACCATGGCATGACACCGAGTGATGGGGTTCAACCAACGTCACTCGGAGTCCAATCGTGGATCACAAGGCCGCAGTGACGACCAACGGCGATACTAGCACGATGGGCACCGGGACAACCGAGATGCCCCAAACCGGCTACGCCGAGATCTGCGCCTTGACGTCAACACTCGTTGCCGTGAAAGCAAAGAAGATGAATGTCGCTAACTGGAAGACGAACATGAGTGCTTTGGCCTCCACCATGAGAGATTTCACCGCCACAGTCGGAGCCGGAGCCCCCACTTGGACTACAGAGTTCTGGCCTTCACGCGCGATCTGCGACAAGTCGACTAGGCATTAGGATTCAAGTCAACCAGCCTAGACAAGTACAATGGCAAGACCAATCTGGAGTCCTGGCTAACAGTATACACCTTGGCAATTGAAGCAGCTGGAGAAGACCACAAGGCCATGACAAACTATCTCCCTATTGCCCTAGCTGACTCGGCGTGAACATAGTAACGGGGCTTCCCAGAGGGTCTATTGGCTCCTGGGGGAACTCCGTGAGCACTTTGTGTCTAATTTCCAGGGCACATACGAAAGGCCAGCATCTGAGTACGATCTATACAAGTTCCACTAGAGAAAAAAGAGTTTCTCTGGGACTTCATCAAGCGCTTTTCCGAGCAGAGGAACTCTATCCCCAAGATAAACGTCGAAGTGGTCATTGCTTCCTTCTACAATGGAGTCAGAGACACTCCATTCATCGCCAAGTTCATTCAGAAGCCGCCTAACTCCGTCAAAGCTCTCTTCGAGATGGCCAATAAATATACTGATTCAGCCGACGCAGTCGCCGAGTCACTCGATGACAAGCCCAGATAGAAAGAGAGATGGGAGATGGAGGACGCGGCCCCATCCAAACCAGGGAACCGCAAGCAAAAGTTGGAGGACATCGTGGTCATAGTCGATCGCAACTGACCATGACCCCCAAGGCGGACGACTACCAAAAAGTCATGAATGGACCCTGTCCTTTCCATCCAATGGGGAAACATGTGGCCAAACATTGTTTCATGCGGAAGAAGTTCGTCATCGAGCAAACATCTACCTCCGGCGAATACAAGGATAAGGACAAGCCAGCGACTACCAAGATTCCCATGCTGAGCTCAACCACATATTTGGAGTACCATTGGCATACGAGTCCAAGAGGAATGTCACACCCTAAAAATTCCCTAAATAATTAAATTATGAGAAAAAAGCATTTTTAAAATTTACGTAAAAGCCCAAGGTGTGAAATCATAAAAATCAGGAAAAATTTTCAATAGAAATTGGCCTAGATAAAATTTTATAAAATACTTTGCTTAATCCTTTAGCTCCTGGAATTTTTTGGGAATTAATTAAGCAAGGGAACTATTTTTAATAAATGAAAGAACAATTCAGCAATTTATTTAATGGAAAAATCAATAAAAAGTCCTTTTCAGCTTCTACGCCTAATCCGGCCCGCTCTTGTTCCCCTTCCCTCCCCACACGCGTCGAGCGGCCCAGCTTCTGGCCCGGCCTGCTACCACACCTGTGCCTCCCCTCTCGCTGATTGGTGGAGCCCACCTGTCAGCTTCGTTCGCAAGCACGGGACAGAGTCCCCATTGCTGCCCCACTCCGCTACCATGAATCCCGCCCCAAATCCAATTGTTCCCTTGGTTTTCCTCTCAAATTGGCTGAGGAGAAAAATCTCCCTATCCTCCTCCGTCGAATCCCTAAGAAAACAGGGCAAATCACGTCCGGATTTGGAGTTTGGAGCTCTCCGACTTGGAACCCGTAGCCCAAAATCCCGCCACGGCATCCCCGCCAAACCCGGGCTATTTATAGCACCCTCGGGCCTATCTCTCCCTTCTCCCGCAGCCGACCGAGCTTGCGTAAGCCCTAGACGGCTAGCGCGGCACTCGATCTGCTTCGCCATGCCACCGCTCGCCATCGACCATCGGGATCAGTGCACCGCCCCGCTCCAGCAAGGCCATGTCAATGTGGCTGCTACACCGATGCCACGCTAGCGCCACCTCAGCCTCCCGGTCCGATATTCCTGCCTAGTCAGCCCCTGTGGGATCAATCCGATTGGGTTTAATCTCAACCATCGGATCGCCTTGATCTAATCCTAACCGTCCGATCTAATCTCTAGTTTAATCCTAGCCATCCAAACCCGTCCAAACCCTCGGTGCACCCGGTCCACGGTGTGCCAGCCTCCTTTCTCTCTCTGTCTGGTGGGCCCTGCATGTCAGCCGCAGGCTCACTCTCTCTCTCTCTTCCTAGGACTGACATCATAAATCGGTTAATAATTTCTTTAACACATAGAATATGATGAGAACATTGGAAATTCATAACTAATTCATCCTAACTCCATTTGGGGTGATTCAACTTTCATAATTCTTTAAAAATCAAGATCTACCCATTACAAAGATAATATTGCTGTTTCTCTTGTTTTTGTGTATTGCCTTTAACCACTGATGTTCCAAAAGAGTCAGGGTTTTACAAAAAGAGTTCCAAAGCATTCGCAGAATAGGAAGGCAAGTCACATAGATCCTAAACACCTTTGAGCATGTTGTACCTATGGTTTAAAGCAATGTTTTTCTTCAAATGTGCATTTATTTTATAATGTCATCAGGAGGGAAAACGCTAATCCTTGATTATGGCCCCATTGCTTTGATTACTTGTTGTTAGTTCCAATGGGAATAATGTAACTAGCTAGCTTTAAATATTGGTTAGCTAGTATAATTCTAGGACACTGCTTAGCCATGCTTAGAAACTATAGAGGAACCTATGGGCTATCACTTAACTATTTCTCATGGTATCAGATTTACATGAAATGATGATTTGGTTCACGACTAAGGTCGTATGTGGATAATTAATGGTCAACTAAAACTTGATTCAATGCTGGGTTGTGAACACTTGGACTGAGGTTGATGCTAGTGGTGCTCATGACAGTTAAGGACAACTTTGGCAGTATCTTTGCGAAGCAATACTCATACTAACTACAAGCTAGAATGGGTAATGGCGGGATTTGAAGTGTGACGAGTTCAACATGAGGTACCAGGGCGTGTTGTGCCAGTCATAGGTCCACGCGTGGCAGTCATAAGACCATGGTTTGGGCGCTGGGCCATCTCCCTGCCTAGGAACCTGATCAACCCTACCGGAGATAGGTGACTCAGTGGGTGGCTCTCCTATTGTGCGAGTTACATGGATGGTCCTGTCATAACTCCTTTATAAGGTACCATGGTAGTATTGATGTGCATGGTAATGCGTTGTGGGGTTGTGTCTTGTGGGTAAATTGGTACACCTCTATCCAGAGTAAAACTGTTCGAATAGCCATGCCCGTGGTTAATGGGCGGCCTAGCAATGTCTTTCATGATTAGTCCCACACTACTTACTAATATTAATAAATGGTGGAATGTTGATAACTTTAGGATGGGAGTGGTTGGGACTATACTACTTTGGAGGGTTGCACAGTGTTGATTAATATTGTTTAATGATTACTCGTTTTATTACTCTATTAAATGCTTTATTAAATGTTGTTTATGCAAAATGAGCCCTATTATTCATCTCTTTGTATACCTGTGGACCTGTATCTTTGTTTTGTGGCTTATGGAGTATTTGATGTATTCACCTTGCAATCAACAATCATTATCAAAGGAGTACTTCAGTGATGAAGGATGCTTAGAGGACTGAGCGGGAGCCTGGTCAAGCACCTGTGGACTTGGAGTCATCACGTTATCTTTAGCTTATGTTATCTTGAGCTATATCCCGTTGTTTAGACTTTTATCTTTTGAGAGGAGCCATTCGCCTCTGTAATAAATACAATCGAATTATGTAAGATATTTACTTTGGTATCAACTACGTTATTTGTGTGCCTCGGTTGATTCGTTGATGAGGATTTATGCACAATAAATCACCCAAATTTTGGGTGTGACAAGTTGTTATCAAGGCCACCTTGACCGTAGGATAAGCCCCTTGTTACCCCTAAGTGCCTTCTAAAAAAGGGATTTTAAAATTAGAACTATTCTTTCCCTTTTTCTCTTTTAAATTAAGCAAGTTAACGGTACATGGAAAGTTGTTTGGTTTAACTTCCCTTCCGAAAATAAAATATTCTAAAAAAATAATAATACTACAAAATTTGTATCGGCTTATCCACTTAATTAGTACCGTACATCCATTACTGTACTGATTATGTTTATTTAAGCCCTGCATTGTTTTTATTCCAGTTCTGTCTTATTTAAAAAAAAGAAAATTTCATGTTTATGGCTCACCTTAATTTACTCTTATTTCCCCTTTTGAATTTTATTACCCCTATTTTTCTCTTTTTATTTAAATCAAACTTGTTATGTTAACTTAATTAAGCATTAATCTCCCTTTCACATCCGATTGATGTCGAATCGTGAGCCTGTTCATTTGTTTGGAGTTAGAGGTTTCATCAAGGAGCTGCATGACATGGCCTTTGCCATAGGTTTCAACCCACCTCTGAGTACAGACAAGTTACCCGTAATCCAAATGAAGAGAAGTGATGTGTTCGCTTGACAGTTTCAAGTGATCGTGAAGGAGTTCCATCCATGATCTTTGAAGCCAGGGGAAGGAATTTTGAGCATGCATGTTAGGAAATGGCATTGGTGGCCATTGGAAAACTTCGTCACTGCTATGCCGACTGCTTGAGAGACACCACCTACCACTACCATCCATCTTGGACCCATAATGATGAGTATAGCAGCTACCAGAATCCTGAGGCCGAGAACAGTGCTAGCACGCAATGCTTAGTAAGGATGCTGAGTGCCATGGACAACGCACGCGCGGATGTGGTGATAGCAGCTCATGAACGTGAAAATGAGAACTGCACCAAGATCTACAGGTTGCAAAACAGGATGGGCCATTTGAAGAAGGAGCTAGCGCTGGCAAAGGGAGAAGCACCCCCTGGAGGAGCCAAGATCCAAACCACTGCGACAAAGAGAGTTTGTCTTCCACCACGTTTGCAGCTAGCGCCAAGGACTCACATGTTGAATGGCCACGTCCCACTCAGGGTCGTTACACCGGTTGGGCACGCTGATGATGTAGAAGAAGACCAGGAAGAGTCTGAAGCTAGTTCGCCTTCGGAAGAGATAGAGCCTAGTGGAGCTCGTACCCATTCTGAAGTAGAATGGTGAGACACACAAGAGGATGAACAGGAACCCAATTATGATTCTGATGCAAGAAGAAGCCCTTCACCCAGTTAAGCTATACCCTAGTAGAGTTCACCCTAGAGTGTTGTGTTAGTAGTTGTGTTGCTTAGGTGTTGCTTGTGAGTGTGGGGTTTTAGGTAGCACCTTATGTCAGAGGGTGGTGATGTAATTGCTTAAGTTAAGAATTTTTTCTATTGGTGTGGTGTGAGACTCAAACAACACAAATGTTTAATTACTTAGTTCAGATCAATATAAGTTGAGGTTTAAATAATATGTATCTATCATAAGGGTCCCTTTCTTTTCTCATCTATGTCCTATCCCCTATAGATGGTGATTACCCGCAGTGGAAACAACAACCAGCAGGATGGAAATGATAACAGGGATCGTCCGGTCAGCACATCCCAAATGGACCCCCACCGTTGCACAAGAATCCTACATTGGCCCAGGTGCTGGCCAACTAGAACCAGTTGATGGCCATGCTGGTATAACAGATGCAGAACCAGCAGAACCAAGGACCCCAATAGCAGATGCCCCGTCCTCCTCGACCCTAGAACAAGCTCACAGAGTTCCTACGTGTGAGGCCTCCTACCTTCTCATGTACCACCAACCCAGTGGAAGCCGAGGACTAGCATCACGCTATCGAGAAGAAGCTGGATCTACTGCAGTGCACGGACCAGGAAAAGGTCTCGTTCACCTCTCACTAGCTGCATGGGCCCATATCGGGGTGGTGGGACCACTTCCGAGCCAACAGAGTCGAAGGCCAGCTTATCACATGGGCAGAGTTCACAGCTGCATTCAGAAGACACATATTCCCGCAAGAGTTGTGGCTCTAAAGAAGCGAGAGTTTAGGGCTCTCAAGCAATGACCAAGTTTCTTTATGAGTTTAACCGATTAGCTCGGTATGCTCCTGAGGACGTTAGCACAGACTTTGAGAGACAGGAGAAGTTCTTGGAGGGGCTGAATGATGAGCTCTCAGTACAGCTGATCTCAGGAGACCATCCACCAGGAGGATAAACACAATCGGATAGTGTTGACGCCGAAAACCGCCGGGTGTGCCAAAAAGCTTGCTGACGATCTAGTTCGACGTCTGGTGACACGCGAAGGCCTGGGAGATCTGCTTAGCTCCAGTGCAGGTCCTAAATTGTTGAGGTTCGTAGGCGTGCCAGTCAATTTGACCCCGCAATTGACAAGGAGATGAAGAAATTTGATTACTGATCCAATCGGCCAGTAAGCCGATACGGATTCCTTCCAGCCGATCGCCGCTATGCTCGTGCCCGGGCCCTCGCCTGTACTCGCGCCCGGGTCTCGTGCTCGGGTTCTCGCTCCCGGGTCCTCGCTTGTGCTCGTGCCCGGGTCAGCAGCAACTGCACATCGGCTATCGGCCGATACGGACTGATATAGGCTTCTCGTAGCCGATAGCCGATGGCACCTGTGTATCGGCTAGGAAACCGATAGCGCTATAAACAAGTGGATAAGCTGTCAGTATAACATGTGCATCGGCTAGAAGCCGATGATAAAATAGATAAGCAAAACAGTAAGCCAGCCGACTGCCGAGGAAACACATGTGCATCGGCTAGAAAACCGATGATAATATAGATGACTAAAACAGTAAGGATAATACAGTCGGCTTTATAAAAAGATAACCTATCGGCTAAGCACTCCGATAGAACATCGCATAAAACCTATCGACTCAGCAAGAGTAAATCTATCACTATCAATCTAGTAGTTCAAACTTAACTGATGCATCACAGATTAACAATAATAAAAGAACCTCGGTGAGCCGATAGATCTAATGCAATCGTGATGTATATGATAACTTACCGGCTATGCATTCCGATAAGACGCTTGCACAGAAACCATCGGCCTAGCAGGAACAACTTATCGCTCAGTTTAGTAGGTCAGACCCAACCGATGCAGCACAAACTGACGATAAGCTTTCCCCAGTAAACCGATAAAAACTATGCACGCGTGATGTGATATACCTGATAGGCCTAAGAGATCGAACTGAACCGATGCAGCCGTAGACAAAGCAGATATATCGTGGTAAGCCGGCTACCATATACCGACTAGAATATCGGACCTAACCGAGGAGGTCCTAGCCGATTGGTAGCCGGGGTAACGAGACTTACCCTCTCGCCGGAGTTTGGACCTAACCGATGCAACCCGGCTCGAGAAGCAAGAACCCGTTGGTAAAGGGTGGCGATGCGCTGAATTTGATTGATCGAGAGATGATTTACAAGGTACCCGGGCATACGTATATATACCCCGAGTTATTACAGTCCTTATAGGACACGGAACATGACTTTCCTAACTAGAAAAGGAAAACTAACAATCCCCGATCAGATATGAGATCAGGTTTCCTAAAAATTATCAAAACTACCTAATTAATAGATAAGGTAATTAACTGCCATAACGTGGTCTTCATGATTCCTTCCCAAGCTCGAACTAACGGCTGATATCGCTTCTTTCCTTAACCGAACATGGTAACGAACCGTACCAAATTTTGGCGTTAACAGATAGAGCAAAGGAAGCACAAGATTGCCAACTTCCGAGCCCAACAATCCAGCACTCAGAGGCTGTGTGTGGTGGTACCCCCTCAGACTCAATAGCGAGGATCGTCATCATCTGTACCCTGTTCTCAACGCCAGTTCTGCAATAACAATACTAGTGGTGATGTTGTGGCCAACCGTCCTCCCCCTCGCCCAGCTACGGTGCCTGCCCAAAGACAATAGCCCAAGAAGGAAGCTGGAGGGATGCCCTAGAATTGCTTCAATTGTGTAGAACCCGGACACTATGCTTCACAGTGCTTGAAGCCCAAGTGCCTCAAGCCAGCTGCACCCGCACAGAACACCGCCAATGTGGTCAAGTCTAGGGTGAACCACGTAACAGCAGAGGAAGCCCAGGCTGCACCAGATGTCGTCTTCGGTACGTTTCCTGTTAACTCAAGTCCTGCTACAGTATTGTTTGTTTCGGGGGCTCACATTCTTTCTTGTCAAAGGGATTTGCAAACAAACATGGGATACCTAAGAGAGGTTAAGAAACACTATGGTGGTAAATACCCTCGGCAGTCAGATGCCTACCACCCAGTATAGCCCAAGGTTGGCCAAACCGCCGGTAACCATGCGGTTACCACCCAAACCGCCGGGGTACGGTTTCGATTAGGTTAGCAGCGGTTTGGTTTAAACAAATTTTATCTGAATTCAAATTTTTTTAAAGAAATAAAAAACTCCAAAAAAATTCTAGTAGGTAGTACTTGAATTATGGATCACTATGGTGAAGAAAGTTTATGAAAATAACAAAGTTTACTTCACATTTTGGAGTTCCATCAAAATTAAAAAAATAAGAGATGGGTTGGGATATAATTTCTACTTTATTTATGTGTAAAAACGATAGCAAGGGCTATGCAAAAAAATTATGCAATATTACATTGTTTTTCTTGAATTTTCTACATTTTTTTTAGAATTTTTACTATGTTTTACAATTTTTCTGCAATTTTTCTTTTTAGCTTCAACATACCGCGGTTACCGCGGCTTACTGTGCGGTTACCCCATGATATCAAGCGGTAACCGAGACCTTACCATGGTAACCACAAATTCGTGTTGTTCTAGGTGGTTACCACGCGGTAATGCCATACCGTGGGGCGGGGGGGTGGTAACTCCCCTTAAAACAGTATGATGAACACTGGCATAGCCTTTCTGTAGCCATAGAAATCCAAGATGCCTTCTTTCTAGCCAATCTGTTCTTAATAAAATCTAAGGACATAGATGTCATCCCAGGGATGGACTGGCTCACCCAACACAGAGGAGTTATTGATTGTGCCACTCGAACGGTTACCTTTCGTACGTTTTGGCATCTCTAAACTAGGCAACAATAGCAGAAATCCCTATGGTACAAGATTACCCTGATGTCTTTCCTGATGATCTACCTGGAATGCTGCCCAAGAGGGATATTGAGTTTAGAATAGACCTGACCCCAGGAACTGCCCCTATCCATAAGAGACCCTACTGTATGGGCACCAATGAGTTGGCAGAAGTGAAGAAGCAAGTAGAGGAGTTGCTTGCAAAAGGTTATATCAGGCCCAATACATCGCCTTGGGGAGAACCCATCATTTTTGTGGAAAAGAAGGATGGAATGCATAGGATGTGCATGGATTATCGTGCCCTGAATGAAGTTACTATCAAGAACAAGAACCCTCTGCCCAGAATCGACGATCTGTTTGATCAATTGGAAGGAGCCACAGTGTTTTCCGAGATAGATCTCTGTTCTGGTTATCACTAGTTGAGCATCCGACAGGAAGACCCAAGACCACTTTTACCTCTCGGTATGGGTTATATGAGTGCACTGTCATGTCATTTGGATTGATGAATTCCCCTGCTTTCTTCATGAACTTGATGAACAAGGTATTCATGGAGTACCTAGATAAGTTTGTGGTAGTTTTCATTGATAATATCCTCATCTATGCCAAGACCAAGGAAGAACATGAGCAACATCTTTGTATTGTTCTAGAGACGCTCCGACAACATCAGTTGTATGCCAAGTTCAACAAGTGTGAGTTTTGGCTTCCGAAAGTGAAGTTTCTGTGACATGTTGTCTCCGCAGGTGGAATTGCGGTGGACCCAACCAATGTAGAGTCATTGACCAAGTGGAAGCAGCCGCAGACAGTCACAGATATCTGAAGTTTCTTAGGATTGGCAGGATATTATTGTAGGTTCATAGAGAAATTCTTTAGAATTGTGAAGCCCATGACTCGTCTACTTTAGAAGGGTCTGAAGTTTTCATGGACTCTAGATTGTGAGCAGAGTTTCAAGAGCTGAAGAAGAAACTAGTGCCTGCACCGGTGTTG
Organism: Oryza meyeriana var. granulata; assembly: GCA_003991445.1. NCBI lineage: Eukaryota > Viridiplantae > Streptophyta > Magnoliopsida > Poales > Poaceae > Oryza > Oryza meyeriana. The sequence goes on from RYFJ01001832.1 coordinate 90,583, forward strand.
ATCATGCCAGATCCCAAGAAAGGGTTTCAAGTCAACTGTGATGTGTCTCATCAGGGTTTGGGATGTCTGTTGATGCAAGAAGGAAGAGTGGTGGCGTACGCCTCACGGCAATTACGACCCAATGAGAATAACACCCATGATTTGGAGCTTGCAGCCATAGTGCATGCCCTGAAAATCTGGAGACACTACCTCATTGGCAACCACAGTGAAGTCTACATGGATCACAAGAGTTTGAAGTATATCTTTACCCAACCAGATCTAAAGCTTCGGCAATGGAGATGGTTGGAGTTGATCAAGGATTGTGATATTGGAATCCAGTATCATCTAGGAAAAGCCAATGTGGTGGCTGATGCCCTTAGTCGGAAGAGTTAGTGCAATGCCTTGAAAGGTCAATAGCTATCTCCTGAATAGTGTGAAGAGTTTGAATGGCTAAATTTCGGATTAGTTACTCACGGGTATGTAGCAGGTTTAGAAGCACAGCCTACGCTAGTCGATCAAGTCAGAGAAGCTTAGAGCAACGATCCCGACATCTTGGAGATCAAGAAGAATATGAAGAAGGGAAAAACCAGTGGGTTTCTAGAAGATGAACAAGGTACCGTGTGGTTCAGAGAACGAATTTGCGTACCTGATAAGGGGGAATTGAAAAGGCTGATCTTGGACTAAGCTCATGGTACTCAATACTCAATCCATCCTGATAGCACTAAGATATACCAAGATCTTAAGGAGAAGTTTTGGTGGTTTAGCATGCGAAGGGAGATAGCTGAATATGTAGCTTTTTGTGTTGTGTGCCAACGTGTGAAGGCCGAACGCTAGAAGCCCGCAAGACTATTGCAACCTTTCAAGGTTCTCGAGTCGAAGTGGGAAGAAGTTGGAATGGATTTATCACCGGACTACCAAGGACGGCGTCAGGATATGACTCCATTTTGGTGGTGGTTGATAGACTCACTAAAGTAGCCCACTATATGGACGGAAGTGCCATACGCCACTCCTTTGGGATCAAACCGAAGAACAAGTGTATGGAACGGATATACTATGAGAAGCCGAGGAGAAAGTGAAGAGCGTCTACGAGTAGCTCAGTCTTGTCATAAGAGTTATGCGGACAATCGTAGGAGGGACCTCACTTTCGAGGAAGGTGATTATGTGTATTTCCGAGTAACGCCTCTTCGGCGAGTTCACCGGTTTCAGACGAAAGGGAAGTTGGCACCGTGTTATGCAGAGCCATACAAGATAGTGGGTCAAAGAGGAGAGGTCGCTTATCAATTGGAGTTGCCTCCCACCTTGGGTGGGGTGCACGATGTCTTTCATGTGTAACAGTTGATGAAATGTCTTCGCATGCCGACCGAGGAAGCCGACCCGGAATAGATTGAGCTTCACAAAGACCTAACATATGTTGAGAAGCTCATCCATATTTTGGAGACCAATAATCGAAATATCCGAAGCCGAGTGATTAGTTTTGTACAGTGGAGCAATCACTCGGAAGACGAAGAAACATGGGAACATGGAGATGAGTTGAAGTCTGCTCACCCGCATCTCTTTGCCTAATCTTCTGAATCTCGGGATGAGATTCTATTAAGGGGGGTAGGTTTGTCACACCCTAAAAATTTTATAAATAATTAAATTATGAGAAAAAGCATTTTTTTTAGAATTTATTTAAAAGCCCAAGGAGTGAAATCTTAAAAATTGGTGGACATTTTCAATAGAAATTGGCCCAGATAAAATTTTATATTACTTTCAATGCAAGTGGTCATTGCTGCCTTCTGCAAGGGAGTCAGAGACACGCCATTTATCGCCAAGTTCCCTCGGAAGCAGCCAAACTCCGTCAAAGCTCTCTTTGTGATGGCCAACAAATATGCTGATTTAGCCGACGCAGTCGCCGAGGCACTTAATGACAAACCAAAACAGAAGGAGCGACGAGAGACGGATGACGCGGCCCCATCCAAGCCAGGGAACCGCAAGCAAAAGTCGGAGGACATCGTGGTCATAGTCAATCGCAACCGACCATAACCCCTCAAGGCAGACGACTACCAGAAAGTCATGAATCAACCCTGTCCTTTCCATCCAAAGGGGAAGCATGCGGCCAAACATTGTTTCATGCTGAAGAAGTTCGTCACCGAGCAAACATCTACCTCCGGCAAACCCAAGGATAAGGACAAGCTGGCGACTACCTGTTCGCACCAAAAACCACCGGGTGTGCCAAGAAGCTTGTTGATGATCTGGTTTGATGCGATTGAACATACGAAGGCCTGGGAGATCTGCTTAGCTCTAGTGCAGGTCCTAAAATCTTGAGGTTCGCAGGCGTGCCAGTCAATTTGACCCCGCAATTGACAAGGAGATGAAGAAATTTGATTACTGATCCAATCGGCCAGTAAGCCGATACGGATTCCTTCCAGCCGATCGTCGCTATGCTCGTGCCCGGGCCCTCGCCTGTACTCGCGCCCAGGTCTCGTGCTCGGGTTCTTGCTCCCGGGTCCTCGCTTGTGCTCGGATCCTTCCGTGCCCGCGCCCGGGTACTCGTCCGATGCCCGAGTCTCGATCGTGCCCGTGCTCGGGTTCTAGGTCATGCCCGCGCTTGAGTCCTCGCCTATTGCCCGCGCCCGGGTTTTCCTCCGTGTTCGTGCCCGAGTCCTCGCCTATCAGTAGCACTTGCGCAATCGGCTAAGAAGCCGATGGTAGAATCAATGATGAATACAGTGCTGTCGGAACGTGTACATCGGCTAGAAAACCGATGATAATACAGTGTGCCAAAAACAAAACAGTATTATATCGGCTGGAAAGCCGATAGTAGTATAATGTAGATAAAAATAAGACGATATATTGATACATCGGCTAGAATCCGATGGTGCTATAAGCAAACCATAAAATAGCATAAATATACCATAAGCTAGCCGACTGCCAAGAGAATGCATGTACATCAGCTGGAAGCCGATGATAAAATAGATAGCAGAATAACAATCAATAGACCATGCAGTCGGCTTTAAAAGATAACCTATCGGCTAAGCACTCCGATAGAACATCGCATAAAACCTATCGACTCAGCAAGAGTAAATCTATCACTATCAATCTAGTAGTTCAAACATAACTGATGCAGCACAGATTAACAATAATAAAAGAACCTCGGTGAGCCGATAGATCTAATGCAATCGTGATGTATATGATAACTTACCGGCTATGCATTCCGATAAGACGCTTGCACAGAAACCATCGGCCTAGCAGGAACAACTTATCGCTCAGTTTAGTAGGTCGGACCCAACCGATGCAGCACAAACTGACGATAAGCTTTCCCCAGTAAACCGATAAAAACTATGCACGCGTGATGTGATATACCTGATAGGCCTAAGAGATCGAACCGAACCGATGCAGCCGTAGACAAAGCAGATATATCGTGGTAAGCCGGCTACCATATACCGACTAGAATATCGGACCTAACCGAGGAAGTCCTAGCCGATTGGTAGCCGGGGTAACGAGACTTACCCTCTCGCTGGAGTTCGGACCTAACCGATGCAGCCCGGCTCGAGAATCAAGAACCCGTTGGTAAAGGGTGGCGATGCGCCGAATTGTATTGATCGTTGAGATGATTTACAAGGTACCCGGGCATGCGTATATATACCCCGAGTTATTACAGTCCTAACAGGACACGGCACACGAATTTCCTATCTATAAAGGAAAACTAACAAACCCTGATCGGATACGAGATCAGGTTTCCTAAAAATTATCAAAACTACCTAATTAATAGATAAGGTAATTTACTGCCATACTGTGGTCTTCTCGGTCTCTTCCCAAACTCGGTCTCCTCTGGATCAATCTTCACCGGTTATCTGTGATTTTCTCTTAACCGAATCTGCTAAAGACCCGTGCCAAATTTTGGCGTTAACACTACCAAGATCTCTATGCTAAGCTCAACCACATAGTTGGAGGGCCATTGGCGTACGAGTCCAAGAGGAATGTCACACCCTAAAAATTCCCTAAATAATTAAATTATGAGAAAAATATTTTTTAGAATTTATTTAAAAGCCCAAGGAGTGCAATCATAACAATCAGTGAAAATTTTCAACAAAAATTGGCCCAGATACAATTTTATAAAATACTTTGCTTAATCCTTTAGCTCCTGGAATTTTATGGGAATTAATTAAGCAAGGGAACTATTTTTAATAAATGAAAGAACTTTTTGGCAAGTTATTTAATGGAAAAATCAATAAAATGTCCTTTTCCACTTCTGCGCACGCGTCGAGCGGTCCAGCTTCCGGCCCGGCCTGCTACCGCGCCCGCGCCTTCCCTCTCGCTGACAAGTGGGGCCCACCTGTCAACTTTGTCCCTAAGCTCGGGACGGAGTCCCTGTTCCTGCTCGACTTCGCTGCCGCGAATCCCGCCCCAAATCAGATCGTTCCCTTTGTGTTCCTCTCAAATTGGTTGAGGGAAACAATCTCCGTATCCTTCACCGCCGAATCCCTAAGAAAATGGGGCAACTCATGTCTGGATTTGGAGCTTTGGAGTTCTCCGATTCGGAACCCGTCGCTCTAGAATACCGCCGCCGCATCCCTACCAAACCCAAGCCGATCTCTTCTGCCCCGGGCTATTTAGAGCACCCCCAGGCCCCTCTCTCCCTCCTCCCGCCGCCGACCGAGCTCGCCTAAGCCCTAGAAGAATAGCGTTGTGCCTGATCTGCTTCGTCGCGTCACCGTTCACCGTCGACCATCGGGATCAGTGCGACGCCCTACTCTGCCAATGCCGACGTGGCTACCATGTCGACGCTACGCCAGCACCACCTTAGCCCCTCGATCCGATGTGCCTTCCCAGTCAACCCCTGTGAGATCAATTCGATTGGGTTTAATCTCAACCATCGAATCACCTTGATATAATCCTAATCATTTGATCTAATATCTAGTTTAATCCTTGCCATCCAAACCCGTCCAAATCCTCGGTGCACCTGGTCCACAATGCACCAGCCTCCTTTCTCTCACTATCTGGTGGGTCCCGCTTGTCAACCACTGGCTTACTCTCTCTCACTCCCTTGTGCTGACGTCATAAATCGGTTAATAATTTCTTTAACACATGGAATATGCCAAGAACTTTGGAAATTCATAACTAATTCATCCTAACTCCGTTTGGGGTGATTCAACTTGCATAATTCTTTAAAAATCAAGATCAACCCATTAAAAATATAATATTGTACTGTTGATGCATTCTTGTGTACTGTTTCTCTCATTTTTGTTTATTGCTTTAGCCGCCGATGTTATAGAAGAGTGAGGGTTTTACGAAGAGAGTTTCGAAGCATTCGCAGAACAGCAAGACAAGTCACACAGATCCTAAACACCTTTGACCATGTTGTACCTATGGTTTAAAGCTATGTTTTCCTTTAAATGTGCATTTATTTTATAATGTCATATGGAGGAAAAACCCAGATCCTTGATTATGGCCCTATTGCTTTGATTACCTATTGTTTGTACCTATGGGAATAATGTGACTAGCTAGCTTTAAATATTGGTTAGCTAGTATAATCCTAGGACTGTGCTTAGCCATGCTTAGAAACTATAGAGGAACCTATGGGCTATCACTTAACTATTACTCATGCTATCAGATTTACATGAAATGATGAGTTGGTTCATGACTAAGGTCGTGTGTGGATAATTAATGGTCAACTAAAACTTGATTAAATGGTGGGTTGTGAGCACTTGGACTGAGTATCTTTGCGAAGCAATACTTGTACTAACCACATGCTAGAATGGGTAATGGCGGGATTTGAAGTGTGACGAGTTCAATAGGAGGCACCAAGGCGTGTTGTGGCAGTCATAAGTCCATGCATGGCAGTCCTAAGACCATGGTTTGGGCGCTGGACCATCTCCCTGCCTAGGAACCTGATCATGTAAAATCATGTGCTGAAAAATTGGCTTATCTTGTGATTTATAAACTTGGCATTGGAAAGTGTGATAAGCGTGTGTACGACTGACGTGAGTCAGGTTGTGAATATCTGTGCCCGAAAACGGTGTGTTTGATCTATTTGTGTGTAGGTACTTGGGGTCAACCTTGGTTAATGGCGGGATGGGGAATAAACTCAGGGAGTAGTTTAGGTCTAGAACAGTCAAGGATGTCAGGTGACAAGACAAGGTGACACACGGTGGGCAAAAACCGTGTGGGAAGATCTTTGAAACGGGCTTCACATGGTTACGTGCAAGCGCTAAAAATTCAAGGAAAAATTGTGAAGAAATTGGATAAAAATTCGTGATGAAGAAAAGAATTTTTTTAAAAAAGATAAGTGCTACAGTACATGGAGTACTGTAGCATCATGCATATGTGTATGCATGCATTGGCATGTGCAAGACTCTGGCGATGTGGCTGGCGCTCGGACTCGGAGACGGTGACGTGGCTTCTGCTGGCGGTGTGGCGAGGAGGCGCACCGGTCCGTGTCGTGCAAGCCGGTGGCAGGCCAAGCCTAGAGACCCATGAGGCCTAGAGGCCCACGAAGACGTTATAAATAGTGATTCCCTGTTAATTTTTGGTGTGATTTTTTAGGGATTTTTAGAGAGAGAATTTGTTTTTAGATTAGAGTTCTAATCTTGAGTTTTGGTGATTTCGTAGAGAAATCTTTTGAATGTTTTGGAGAAACATCTTGTAAGCACAATCTTGGTAATAAAGGTAAAGTTTAGTGAAGATTAGTGCAGTAATTAATCCCTCTTTCTCGTTCACTTTTGTTCATGCCTAGCGATCGATTTTAGATTGATTTGTTTTTCTCTATGATTTGGATTGGTTTCTTTGATCTAAAATTTATCTACGGTGTTTTTCTAGTGTTCTGAAAAGTTTGATTAGTTAATTATTTTCGGATCTTGTTTAATCAATTAATTAGGGCTTAATTAATTACCGTCAACCTTCTGTTCAGTAATTTTGTTTCGTTAATATCTCAAGATCCAGAAGTCTGATTGACATGATTCCAGTTGGGTTTGTTTGAAAATTTTATCTAGTTTGTTCTATCAAAATTCCAGGTCGATCGGAGTTACGGATCTTCAGCTACAATCTAATTAGTGACGAAAGGGTGTTCTGTCCAGATTCTGAAAACGCAGTTTTTTAGGTTTTGTGATTAGGGGAAGTGTTAAATTTTATTTTTGACTTATGCAATCATTCAACCCCCCCCCCCCCTGATTGCCTATCTTAGTATGAGTCGATCCTACAAGTGGTATCAGAGTGAGGTTATTTATTTTATTATCTTTTCTAATTGATCTTAACCAGCGATTAGAAAATATGTCGACGGATAGTTATTCCACAAAACCTTGTGTTTTCGATGGTATTGATTTTCAGTATTGGAAGGCTAAGATGGAGGCATACATTCAAGCTCAAGGCTTTGCGATATGGGAGAAGACCTACAAGCCATATCAAGTTCCTGAAAACGATGCAGTGACAGTAGCAAACATGCCACAGGTGGAGGTTAACAGCAAGGCGAGGAATTTGATTATTCAAGGGCTAGGAAGAAGCGACTTTGACCGTGTGGTGGATCTCAAGTCAGCACATGAGGTATGGAGGGCACTTTGTGATTATCACGAAGGGTCAAACATGGTAAAAGAGGTACGTCAGGACATGTATAAAAAGGAATACATGTGTTTTGAGATGAAACCTGATGAATCTCTTGATGATTTCTTTACTCGCTTTAATAAGATTCTGTTAACGCCAAAATTTGGTATGATTCTTTATCAGATTTGGTTAAGAAAAAAATCACAATCAACTAGCGGGAATTAATTCGGAGGAAGCCTAGTTTGGGAAGGGATCGTGAAGACCATGAAGAGGGCAATGTTAGTATTTTTTCTTTTAGGAAACCTGATCTCATGTTTGATCGGGTCTTATTAGTGTTTTCCTTCTGTAATTAGGAAATCGTGTGTCGTGTCCAATAAGGACTTGTATCAACTCGGGGTATAAATACGTATGCCCGGGTACCTTGTAAAGGATGACACAAATCAATACAATTTCGGTGCATCGCCACCCTTTTTGACGGGTTCTTGCCTCTCGAGCCGGGCTGCATCGGTTAAGTTCGACCTCCTGCGAGAGGGTAAGTCTCGTTACCCCGACTATCGTATCGGCTAGGACTTCCTCGGTTAGGTCCGATATTGTGGAGGCCATGGGCCCCGGGTACCTCATTACTAGTACATGGGCCACTCGGATAGAGGATGGGCCGAACCATGTAATTAGAGACAAGATAGCACTCGGTAGGCTGTGCCTTGTATAATAAGAAAGCATAGTCTTAGTCGGATAGGACTCTATCTCTAAGGAGGAAATCCCTTGGCCGTATTCGGCTAGGATCCTTATCATGTACCCCTGTCCCCTAGTATATAAAGGGAGGCAGGGCGCCCCTCAGGGCAAGGACAACAAGATCACCGATCATCAAACACCTCAGAGGAATAACACCTCAACTGGACGTAGGGTATTACCTCACATCGAGGGCCTGAACCAGTATAAACCTTCTGTGTTCCTCTGCAATCCACCAAATTCACCCTCGCCGAGTAGCCCCATAGTTTCATTGCCGGTGCAAAGCATCGATAGTTGGCGCGCCATGTAGGGGCTCCGGCGAATTCCTCATCAGAAGATTCGATGGATTCGATCAACGGAGTCAACAGCAACAAGTTCTGCCCCGGAGATGCAATTACCTTCGGGAGCATAGATTTCTTCGCCGATCAACTCGGCAATCTCACCTTGGTTGAGGCAGATCCAATCTTGCCGGTCGAGGAACTAGCCGACGTAGTGCCAGTCGGCCCATCGGACACCGCCGTCTCCTTCAGCGACTTTCTGCGGCAGTCCTTCACATCGCCGAGCATCGGGACAACCCTTTCCTTCGAAGTCTGACTCGCGCTAGGCCTTGAGCCAGCTCGGGTTGGGCCGAGAAGGAAAGAGGTCGTCAATCTCCCTCACAGCTCTGGCAACGCTGCGCACCCATATCCCGCGCAGCAGACCTGATCTCCAGCAATTCAGTTTGGACACGGCCAAGCGCCGTTTCAGATTGGATCTAGAGAGGTCGGAGTCGTTCTCACTCCGATAAACTACTCGAAGTCCGACACCAAGTCGGATAGCGGTTCGAGCGCCAGTTCGGACTCTACATTGGCAAGCTCCTCCTTCCCCGCGAGATCTTCATGGCCTCAACACCACCATCTGAAGTACGCTGACTACAAGAAGAGCAACAGGAGGAGACACGCCGACTACAACAAGAGGAGGCCAATCGTGTGGCCCGCAATGAAGAGCTACGCCAGGCTGGGCGAGTCACTCAGCAGTAGATCCTCCAAACCAAAGTCGGCGATCACGACGTCTTCGTCACGCCACAATAGAACGTCGTGGCTGCCGCAACCTTGCTGGATACACTCCAACTCGGGCTTGATCACCAGGCCACCCCAACGATCACCAAGATCAAGGTGATGATCACAGCTGCCGCCTGTCAACAACAACAGCAATCGAGCGACACAATTATACCGACCAACCGGTCGGGTTCCCCGGCGGCAGGCTCATCTGCATCAACTCGGCGCCGGGTAGCCCGCTCCAGTCGGCAACGTGAGGCGTCTAGGCAAACCATGCTTGGCAATACTAATAACAACAACTGGCGCCGTCACCAGTATGACCGCCGGCCTAATCAAGACCTCTGAGAGCGCCTACCACACGACCTCCACCATACTATCAGTGCTCGGCGCCGCGAACGACACGAAGATGAGCGACGCCGACTGGAAGACGAACACGAGCACTTTGGCCTCCATCACGAGTGGTTTAATCGCCGTGGTCGAAGCCTGAGCCCCCGCGGAGATGAAGGCATCCCAGCCTTTACTCGGGAGCCATAGGACGTACATTGGCCGACTGGCTTCAAGCCCACTGGGATTGAAAAGTATGACGGCAAGACAAATCCTGAGTCCTGCCTCACCGTATACGTCCTAGCAGTTCGAGCTGCTGGAGGCGACAATAAAGTCATGGCTAACTACCTCCCGGTCGCACTAGCCGACTCGGCAAGGACATGGCTGATAGGCCTCCCTAAGCGGTCGATCGGTTCTTGGGGAGAACTCAGGGAGCGGTTTATCGCTAATTTCCAGGGGACCTACGAGAGACCGGCTTCGGAGCATGACCTTTATCAACTCCACCAGAAGAAAAAACGAGTCTCTGTGCGAATTCATCAAAAGGTTTTCCGAGAAGCGCAACCAGATTCCAACTGTCAAAGACGAGGCCGTTATCGCCGCCTTTCGCAAGGGGGTAAAAGACGCCCCGCTTATTGCAAAGTTCACTCAGAAGCCACCATCCACAGTCCGGGCACTCTTCAACATGGCCAATAAATACGCTGACTCAGCCGAATCGGTCGCTGAGGCCCTTGACGAGAAGAAGGAGCCCCGACAGAAAGAACAGAAGGCGAAAGCCGACAACGAGCCGTCTCAAAATAAATCCGGCAGCCGCCGCAAGCGAAAGTCGGACAACGAGGTGGCCAACATGGAGCGCAGTCGGTCGCGGCCCTAGCGGAACAACGACTACCAGAAAGTCATCAGCGGGCCTTGCCCCTTCCACCCCAAGGGCAAGCACGCGGCCAAAGACTGCTACATGCTCAAGAAGTTTGCCTCCGAGCAGGCTTCATCGTCTGGCGCCAACAAGGACAAAGACAAGCCAGACTCGGGTCCGGCTAATGATTTCCATGATCCTCAAGCCGAGCTCAACCATATCTTCGGGGGGCCACTCGCGTACAAGCCCAAGCGCAAACAGAAGCTTTCAGCGCGCGACATTAACACGGTCTCCGCGGCAGATACCCCCCAATAGCTGCGCTGGTCAGAGATGGCCATCACTTTCAACCGCGTAGATCACCCAGATCGGGTTTCCCACCCGGGACGCTATCCACTCGTCCTGGACCCGGTCGTCAGAAACATCAGGCTGAAGAAAACCCTCATCGATCGTGGCAGCGCGCTTAATATCCTGTTCGCCAAGACTTTGGACGAGATGAAAATTCCTCGTTCAGAACTACGGCCGAGCACTGCGCCCTTCCACGGGATAATTCCCAGCCTGTCATCAACTCCACTCGGGCAGATAACTTTGCCAGTAACCTTCGGCACGCGAGATAATTTCCGCATAGAAAATGTCTGCTTCGAGGTCGCCGACTTTGAGACTGCGTACCATGCGATACTCGGACGACTGGCACTCGCCAAATTTATGGCGATACCACACTATACATACATGGTGCTGAAGATGCCTGGACCAATAGGAGTTCTCTCCCTCCGCAGCGACGTCAAGCAAGCCTTCACCTGCGACAAGGAGAGCTGCGAACTGGCTCAATCACAAGAGGCGGCAGTCAGGCGCGATAGCTTTCGGCAAGCCGTCACAACAGAAGTCGAGCAAGATCATGTTCCGGCGAAAAAAGCAGCGAAGTCGGGAATTTCAGCGGACTCTGACACGAAGAAGATCCCCCTGGACCCTTCCGACCACTCCAAGACTGCTCTAGTCGGGACCGGACTCGACCCCAAATAGGAAGACGCGCTCGTCACCTTCCTCCAAGCCAATAAGGATATCTTCGTGTGGAAACCGTCTGACATGCCGGGCATACCAAGGGAGGTGATCGAGCACACCCTAAATGTGAAGACAGACGCCAAGCCAGTCAAGCAACGGCAGCGGCGCTTCGCTCAAGACCGCAAAGATGCTATCCGGGAGGAAATTACCAAGCTCCTCGCAGCCGGGTTCATCAAAGAGGTCTACCACCCGGACTGGCTGGCAAACCCAGTTCTGGTCCGAAAGAAAAACGGTAAATGGTGCATGTGCGTCGATTACACCGACCTCAACAAAGCGTGCCCCAAGGACCCATTTGGTCTTCCCAGGATAGATCAGGTGGTTGATTCCACAGCAGGGTGCGACCTACTCAGTTTTCTCGACTGTTACTCGGGATACCATCAAATTAGCCTGAGGGAGGAAGACTGCTTGAAGACATCTTTCATCACACTGTTTGGAGCGTATTGCTATATCACAATGCCTGTGGGAGCCATGGGCCCCGGGTACCTCATTACCAGCACATGGGCCACTCGGATAGAGGATGGGCCAGACCATGTAATTAGAGATAAGATAGCACCCGGCAGGCTGTGTCTTGTACAATAAGGAAACATAGCCTTAGTCGGATAGGATTCTATCTCTAATAAGGAAATCCCTTGGTCGTATCCGACTGGGATCCTTACCATGTACCCCTGTCCCCTAGTATATAAAGGGAGGCAGGGCGCCCTATGAGGGCACACCAGATCATTGATCACAAATACACCTCAGAGGAATAACACCTCCACTGGACGTAGGGTATTACCTCACATTGAGGGCCTGAACCAGTATAATTCCCTCGTGTTCCTCTGCAATCCACCGAATTCCAGGTCGCCGAGTACCCCCATAGTATTATTGCCGGTGCAAAGCATCGACAGTTGGCGCGCCAGGTAGGGGACCGGCGAGTTCTTCATCAACAGATTCGATGATCCCATCAACGGAGTCAAGGGCGACCAAGTTCTCTCAACGGAGACACCATCACCTTCGGGAGCCCTTGATTTCATCGCCCGATCAACTCGGCAACCTTTCTTTGCTGAGGCAGATCCGATCTTGCTAGCCGAGGAAGCTAGCCGGTGTTGCGCCAGTCGGCCTCAGGGACGTCGCCATCTCCTTCGACGATCTACTACGACAGTCCCTCACATCGCCGGACATCGGACAACTCTCTCCTTCGGCGTCCGGCTCGCACTAGGCCTTGAGCCAGCGCGGTTAGGCCGAGAGGGGGAGATCGTCCGTCTCCCGTACGGATTCGGCGACGCTGTGCATCTACAACCCGCGCCAGCAGGACCACGACCTCCAGCGATTTCAGTTTGGACACCAGGTCATGAAACCGTTTCAGATTGGATCTAGGGAGGTCGGAGTCGTCCTAACTCCGATAAACTACTCGAGTCCGACACTAAGTCGGATGGTTTCGAGCATCAACTCTCTCTTACTCCACCTATGGCAAAGCTTCCTCCTCCCCGCGAGATCTTTCATGGCTTCAAACGCCACCTTCCGAGGTGCGCCGACTGCAAGAGGAGCAGCATGAGGAGGCGCGCCGACTACAACAACAAGAGGAGGCCAACCGACAAGCTCGCAATGACGGGCTTCGACAAGCTGGGTAGCCGCCCAGCAGCAGATCCTCTCAAACCCAAGTCGGCGACCACGAATGTCTTCGTCACGCCACACAAGAACGTCGTGGCCGCCGTAACTCTGCTGGACACGCTCCAGTTTGGGCCGGACCATCAGGCCACACAACCATCGCCAAGATC